>VUYV01000166.1:1630079-1648549 GCA_008711295.1 Anarhynchus alexandrinus | reverse complement strand
CTTCCGATCTCTCTCTTTCTGTAACAAGCTTTGATTTGTAAAGACTCCAGAGGCTGATGTCGTGTGTTCATTTCCTCAGGCAGGTGAACCGGCTGGGCTGAGCTCAAGAGAGCCCATTCGCCACCGAGGAGCGACCCAGAGCAATGTCCCTGGCTGGGGTAAGCTGTCTGGTGACAGGAGCAGGAGGGTTTCTCGGCCAGAGGATTGTCCACTTGCTGTTGGAAGAAGAGGAGGCGTTGGCTGAGATCCGACTGCTGGACAAAGCCTTTAGCAACGAAGCACTCGGGAGATTTGGAAGTAAGTACCATCTCGCAAGGACTCTGCGTTGCAGGTATATGTGCTATTGTCTCAGACAGACAGCATGGAAAGTCTTTATCTCCTACCCAAACCCAGATTTGCTGATAGAGGTTTTATTTCAAGGAAGTCCTGCTTTATCCCTCCCTCTCCCTCCAGCGCAAAAATCAGATGTAAATCGTAAGAGCAAGAGTTTTCTTTGCCAGACCCTGAGGCTTTTCTAGATTGGAAGAGAGATGTATATGGTGTTAATGAAGTAAATAGGTTGCCTTCGACCTGACTTTTATTACATTAAAACCTACAGAGCAAAATTAGTGCAAAAATCTCGCACTTCTGCTGGGGGGAAGGGAAATGCAAGCATTGCCATACTGGGGATGGGGTGGGCTGCGTAACCCAGAGCATACTGTCCTGGGCTCTGATGAGCTAGACTAGAAGGCAGTAGCAAGGTTGTGGGCGCCAGTGCTAATGGTTTTCTTCAACCTGTGGTTAGTTTGGTTAGTTTGGATCTGCCGGCTGAGAGTTGTGATGAGGTATCTTAAAAATTTGTTGTTATTATTATTATTATCGAACCCTTTTGTGCTCTGCACAGAAGAGACAGGACCTATTTGCAAAGGGCAAGTCAGGACTGTGGCCTCTTGAATAGACAGCACAAATGACTGATATGCCCAGTGTGAAACAACCTGTGGTGGGGAAAGCAGCTCAGGGTATTATAATGTATTAAACGTCCCCCTTCCTGGGATCCTGAGCACGTCTATAAAAAGGCATGTAGGAACCTAAATTCAATCAGGTTCTCAAGTGCCTGCATGAGACATTTACTTGACAATGCTTTCCTCTGTCACATCTTAACCTCGAGATTATTCTTCCTCTATACAGGCAGCTATGTGGGAATCCTCATGGAATGTCCCCATACAATTTGCTAAAGAGCCACAATCTTTCTATAAGGTGTTTAATTGCCACCAAAGAAGAGTAACAGCGCACCGCAAACCTGGTGCAAACTGCACAAGCCTTTAGGATGGTTTTATGCAACTCGGACTTCCTCCTCGTTAAATCTCACTCAGTGTTTCACCGAGGATTTGCTAGGTGCCCTTGAGCCTGGCAGCAGCCCTTCCTCCTCTGATTTCCAGGCAGTTCCTGCAGGGAAAAAACCTGCAGCTGCAGTAGAGGCTGAAGCGCTTGCAGCAGCAGCAGCAGCAGCAGCAGCAGCAGCAGGAGGGTGTGTGGTTTAGCACTGATGCAGCAGGGCAGTGACAGAAGCATCCGCGCCACTTCAGGCCAGCAGAGCTTTGTGGGGATAACGGAGCTTCCTGGGGAGTGAAAATGATTGTTTGTGTGAGCACAGTCCTGGCTGGGCTGCATTTTTTGTTAATAGGAAAGCTCTATGCCCTCTTTCCTTGTCTTCCCTCATTCTTCCACTGAACACTGCCCAGACACTCCTGCTCCTATTCTTGCAACCTTCCTGTTGCCTACCTTACCAGCACAGGAGGAAGGGAAAAATCAGTTATCAGAGGGTTTTTTCCCCCCACAAACAGGGAGTAGGAACAACAGGCTGGCGTTTCAGATGTGTTTGAACAGCCTTGAGCCCCTACACTTTGACTGACAGTTCCTCCGTCTGCATCAGCTTCTGTAACTACATCTCTTCAAGTGTCCTGCCCGTGCTTGGTGCTCGGGACTACCTGAGATATTTTCCTGCCATTCCCTTTCGAGCTCTTCTCTAGCACAGTGACTCCTATTCCGAATGCAGGGCTGCTGAAAAAAACCGGGGTGCTGGAGTCTTCTGACCTGCGTTATTTTTACTGCAGGGAATTTTACTTGTGCTGGCACATGTTTGGATTTCTTGAATAGCCAGGAGCAGAGCTGAGTGGTTTTCTTACTCACTAAGTTCTTGAGCACCTTTTACTCGCGATATCTTTGCAGAGTCAGGGCTGTGGGTAGTAAGACACAGTAGTACGTCCAAGTTACAGCTCTCTGTGCCAGGAGACACTCAGGGACACTCCTCTTTTGCCCAAGCAAGTCTCCTGCTGAGACCTTGACCATCGCACTCAGTCTGCGTAAAACAGTGGCATTTGCGGTCTTCCACAGCCCCAGGGAGTCCAGCATGATCCAATCAATGTCAAGTGCTGCGAGCTGGAGTCTACCCAGTTGCACCGGGTGGCTGAGAATGAACGTCACGTTGAACATGGTAGTTTGGTGCCTTGGGTTTCCTACCTCCCATCTCCACTTCAAATTTATCTTTCTGCCTTTCCTGTGCTTCCACTTATGCAATTCTTTTTGTTGTTGTTGTTGTTCACTATTGCACTGGCACTTGTGGAAACGCTGGAAACTCCTAAGTTGTTCTCAAGAGGATTTCTCACTGTTTCAAAGCATTGACTCCCCTTGGTCTTATCTCTCTGTACATCTCCCTCCTATCCCCTTGAACCGTCATTTCATGTCATTTTTCAGAGACAGACTTTTATAGATTGTGTGATGCTTAAGCATTGAGTGGTTTTGCACTGCTAACCCAGAATTGCTCCAAAGTAGAAAGAAAGTAGAAGGAGAAGGAATGATTTTTTTTCCAGGACTTCTGCTGAGGGAAAGTTCCTGCTCTGGGAAACTTCCTCCTGGCTTTTTGCTCAACATTGCAGACATTAATTTGCCTTTATCACTGCATTCAAAACAGAAGGGCAGAGTAGCAACAGAACATCCCAGTAGTTGAAATGGGAACAGAATAAANTGTGTTGTCTGTTTTTATAATGCCTCTTTAAGGCATTTTATTTCCTTTTTAAAAGTAAAAAGGAAGGACTGTTTCAAAGAACGCCGGCTGCAGCAGCGGGCTTTGGTCAGTCATTTTTCCTTGCAAAGCGCATGCACTGCACAAAATTAATTTGCAGCAGCTTCTGATAAGAACATACAATGTCAAGGTCCTGCCTGAGAGAAGCCAAGGAAAGAAGAACTGATAACATTTTTTTTAAAGCTTTGCGGGGGTAAAGGAAAGATTTTCAAGGACGCTGTGATTGAAGCAGCTGCCAAAACTTTGTCATCTGTGGCAGCTAGAAACTCTTTTCTCCTCCAACAGAAACAGTTTTGCTTTCCTGCTGTCACTTTCAGGCCCAGTTTTGCTCTAAACCAAGTAACAATGCAGGGGTGCTGCTTCTTCTATAGCTTTTCTCCAGGGCTCTCTTTAATGAGTGGACAAATTTCACGACCACAGAATAAAAAAGGGAGTTCAGGAGTTAGTCGCATGAATGCAAGCAAAGCATTTTCAGAGATCCATTCCAGCTGTGCCTGAAATCAGCGGTCCCTTTTCCAGTGATTTCAGCCTAATTAGTTGAGTTGCTGGGCTTCTCTGGAACGTCCCCTAGCAGCACACCTCGCTTAATGGGGGGTCTGCCGATCCCTGCTTGGGGGAGAGAGAGAAACACAGCTCCAGTCAGCGTGTCCTGACAGTACACAAAGACCCGGGAGGGCAGTGCACCTACCATGGGCTTCGGGCTAATGCCGAAGCCCTGCCCTGGTCTCACACTGGAAAAGTTTTGCTCAAACTGGAGTGAAACCCTAGGGAGAAATACCTGGGCATTTTCCCTGTATTTTGGAGACGTAAAAAGTAATGAGACGGTTCACTGCAAAGGGGCAAACGGCCAGACACAGCCTTATTTTAACTAGGTGCTCTCACACTTGACATCTCAGAGGTCAATCTATGTCTCCAGCAGCTTCAATTTAACCAGTCTGTACACTACGCCATTTCATCACTTCGAATGCCTCGAGGATACTGAACAAATACGAAATCCCAGAGGATTGTTTTCAGTCTCGCATGGAGAGACTGAGAAACCTATGTTATAATGGGGAGCCCAGTATTCAAAAGAAAATAAAGCAGTAGAGTTTATCTCTCAAGCAGTTATAAACAGCTACTCCTGCTATTTGCATTTAATTTTAATGCTGTCTCCCTTCATATTAACACAAGCAAGCACAGCTACAGAGTATTATCGGTATGGGGGTTTACCCTCGGAGGATTTAGGCGTGCAGGACCACATCTAGGCAGGCGCTCAGACCTCACCGCATCCAGAGCCTTCCTCTTTGAGAGGGGAGGGGTGGGAGCACCACATTCATTTGCAGCAAAAGAGGCACGCGAGAGGGAGGGGAAGCAAAACGACCGAGGTGGTGCCCTGCGGTATATAAATACAAGCAAATCTACCCCACAGTCTTTTGAGTGCTAGAGAGGTGGAACCAAGGATTGAGGCAGACTTTTGTGGGGTTTGTTTGGCACTGGAGTTGATTTTTGAGCATTTTCACATTTGTTAATTTCTTTAGTTTGTAATAGTTTGTAAATAGTTTTTTCCTTTGCATGGAAAAAATGCATAGGCTACTTCTGAATAGGAATAGCTAGCAAAAGTAAGAGATGCCTTAAAAATTGTTGTTTAATTTAGGGGTTAGCGTTTGTTTTCCAGTAGCCTCTCTTTCTGTAACAAGCTTTGATTTGTAAAGACTCCAGAGGCTGATGTCGTGTGTTCATTTCCTCAGGCAGGTGAACCGGCTGGGCTGAGCTCAAGAGAGCCCATTCGCCACCGAGGAGCGACCCAGAGCAATGTCCCTGGCTGGGGTAAGCTGTCTGGTGACAGGAGCAGGAGGGTTTCTCGGCCAGAGGATTGTCCACTTGCTGTTGGAAGAAGAGGAGGCGCCGGCTGAGATCCGACTGCTGGACAAAGCCTTTAGCAACGAAGCACTCGGGAGATTTGGAAGTAAGTACCATCTCGCAAGGACTCTGCGTTGCAGGTATATGTGCTATTGTCTCAGACGAACAGCATGGAAAGTCTTTATCTCCTACCCAAACCCAGATTTGCTGATAGAGGTTTTATTTCAAGGAAGTCCTGCTTTATCCCTCCCTCTCCCTCCAGCGCAAAAATCAGATGTAAATCGTAAGAGCAAGAGTTTTCTTTGCCAGACCCTGAGGCTTTTCTAGATTGGAAGAGAGATGTATATGGTGTTAATGAAGTAAATAGGTTGCCTTCGACCTGACTTTTATTACATTAAAACCTACAGAGCAAAATTAGTGCAAAAATCTCGCACTTCTGCTGGGGGGAAGGGAAATGCAAGCATTGCCATACTGGGGATGGGGTGGGCTGCGTAACCCAGAGCATACTGTCCTGGGCTCTGATGAGCTAGACTAGAAGGCAGTAGCAAGGTTGTGGGCGCCAGTGCTAATGGTTTTCTTCAACCTGTGGTTAGTTTGGTTAGTTTGGATCTGCCGGCTGAGAGTTGTGATGAGGTATCTTAAAAATTTGTTGTTATTATTATTATTATCGAACCCTTTTGTGCTCTGCACAGAAGAGACAGGACCTATTTGCAAAGGGCAAGTCAGGACTGTGGCCTCTTGAATAGACAGCACAAATGACTGATATGCCCAGTGTGAAACAACCTGTGGTGGGGAAAGCAGCTCAGGGTATTATAATGTATTAAACGTCCCCCTTCCTGGGATCCTGAGCACGTCTATAAAAAGGCATGTAGGAACCTAAATTCAATCAGGTTCTCAAGTGCCTGCATGAGACATTTACTTGACAATGCTTTCCTCTGTCACATCTTAACCTCGAGATTATTCTTCCTCTATACAGGCAGCTATGTGGGAATCCTCATGGAATGTCCCCATACAATTTGCTAAAGAGCCACAATCTTTCTATAAGGTGTTTAATTGCCACCAAAGAAGAGTAACAGCGCACCGCAAACCTGGTGCAAACTGCACAAGCCTTTAGGATGGTTTTATGCAACTCGGACTTCCTCCTCGTTAAATCTCACTCAGTGTTTCACCGAGGATTTGCTAGGTGCCCTTGAGCCTGGCAGCAGCCCTTCCTCCTCTGATTTCCAGGCAGTTCCTGCAGGGAAAAAACCTGCAGCTGCAGTAGAGGCTGAAGCGCTTGCAGCAGCAGCAGCAGCAGCAGCAGCAGCAGCAGGAGGGTGTGTGGTTTAGCACTGATGCAGCAGGGCAGTGACAGAAGCATCCGCGCCACTTCAGGCCAGCAGAGCTTTGTGGGGATAACGGAGCTTCCTGGGGAGTGAAAATGATTGTTTGTGTGAGCACAGTCCTGGCTGGGCTGCAGCAAAGGTTTTGCTGTTCCTTTTTTTTTTGTTAATAGGAAAGCTCTATGCCCTCTTTCCTTGTCTTCCCTCATTCTTCCACTGAACACTGCCCAGACACTCCTGCTCCTATTCTTGCAACCTTCCTGTTGCCTACCTTACCAGCACAGGAGGAAGGGAAAAATCAGTTATCAGAGGGTTTTTTCCCCCCACAAACAGGGAGTAGGAACAACAGGCTGGTGTTTCAGATGTGTTTGAACAGCCTTGAGCCCCTACACTTTGACTGACAGTTCCTCCGTCTGCATCAGCTTCTGTAACTACATCTCTTCAAGTGTCCTGCCCGTGCTTGGTGCTCGGGACTACCTGAGATATTTTCCTGCCATTCCCTTTCGAGCTCTTCTCTAGCACAGTGACTCCTATTCCGAATGCAGGGCTGCTGAAAAAAACCGGGGTGCTGGAGTCTTCTGACCTGCGTTATTTTTACTGCAGGGAATTTTACTTGTGCTGGCACATGTTTGGATTTCTTGAATAGCCAGGAGCAGAGCTGAGTGGTTTTCTTACTCACTAAGTTCTTGAGCACCTTTTACTCGCGATATCTTTGCAGAGTCAGGGCTGTGGGTAGTAAGACACAGTAGTACGTCCAAGTTACAGCTCTCTGTGCCAGGAGACACTCAGGGACACTCCTCTTTTGCCCAAGCAAGTCTCCTGCTGAGACCTTGACCATCGCACTCAGTCTGCGTAAAACAGTGGCATTTGCGGTCTTCCACAGCCCCAGGGAGTCCAGCATGATCCAATCAATGTCAAGTGCTGCGAGCTGGAGTCTACCCAGTTGCACCGGGTGGCTGAGAATGAACGTCACGTTGAACATGGTAGTTTGGTGCCTTGGGTTTCCTACCTCCCATCTCCACTTCAAATTTATCTTTCTGCCTTTCCTGTGCTTCCACTTATGCAATTCTTTTTGTTGTTGTTGTTGTTCACTATTGCACTGGCACTTGTGGAAACGCTGGAAACTCCTAAGTTGTTCTCAAGAGGATTTCTCACTGTTTCAAAGCATTGACTCCCCTTGGTCTTATCTCTCTGTACATCTCCCTCCTATCCCCTTGAACCGTCATTTCATGTCATTTTTCAGAGACAGACTTTTATAGATTGTGTGATGCTTAAGCATTGAGTGGTTTTGCACTGCTAACCCAGAATTGCTCCAAAGTAGAAAGAAAGTAGAGGGAGAAGGAATGATTTTTTTTCCAGGACTTCTGCTGAGGGAAAGTTCCTGCTCTGGGAAACTTCCTCCTGGCTTTTTGCTCAACATTGCAGACATTAATTTGCCTTTATCACTGCATTCAAAACAGAAGGGCAGAGTAGCAACAGAACATCCCAGTAGTTGAAATGGGAACAGAATAAACATCATGGTTTCCCTAGGTGAAGACACGAATGAATTGCTTTACCCTTTACAAATGAAAATAAGATGCAATTTTTAATTTTCTCCTATGAATACAAAAAGTAGACCATTTTAATGAACCATCCAACTAACCAGGGAAGTGGAGATCTCTCATGAGGAGCACCTTTCCCCACCATCTACCCCACAGCCTTTAGGACCTTTACAAAAGAGCATTCAGTAATTCAAGCTACTGTCTCACAGACAGTACTGTTTGCTTGAACTTCAAACAACACATAGAAAAGAGAAAGACAGTTTAGGGCAAATAGTCTGACTGTATTACTGAGTCAGACACTGCTCACAACAGGACATTGAATTTTATGGAGTAATCATTGTATTTCCAAGCAAAAACTACCCCACAGCAAGCAGGGAACATTGCTTACAGGTCAGAGGACACAGAAACCATGGGTGAAGTAGAAGAAGCTTTCCCAGTGGGTAGGTACTTTCTCATAATCACTGTATACAAAAATAGAGAGCTGAGTTGAATTTATTCTCTTACTCACCCTCCCACCTGACACACACACGCTGTTTTGATGCCTGGGCAACAATTTGTGCAGATGCGAATCAAGTTTTTCTCTGCTGTCCATCTCAGACTGAAACCACTCTCTGTCAGTCATCTCTGCTTTCCTCTCTCTGCTTCCAAGCTCACCTGCAGTTTTCCTCTTCCCCCCAAAGCAAAACAAGATCAATCTGCTGATTCCTGACATCTGGCTGATGCTGGTAAAGTGAACAAGGCCCATACTGTACTTACCAGGGCAACTTCTGCTGAGTGAAGTGGAATGGAGGAGCAGCTTTCCTGCCTTATATCACACACACAACTTAAACTGCAAGCCCAAACAAGGCACAAAGCAGCTAGTCAGCAGCTTTCCAGTGACTGATACCAACTTTCCCTGACATCAGCTTTAAAAGGGACGGGTTTCTTTTGTATTTTTCCTGAAAGCTTTGATTTGCATGTGTAAAAACTTCCATTTTCCTATCTCCTGCCCAGGCACAGCAACCACTCTGAAGGGGCCACATAACAGAATTTACATTGTCAAAACCATGTATTCCAATCCTTTGGATTACTGCAACCCCACAAAGCATAATTTACAGAGAACACACGCCTAAAGGCTGTACAAAGACTAATGTTTATTAGACCAAATCTAACTACCAGGTGCTTAACAAAAAGTTTAGCCCCATGGTCTGACACTTTTGCATCCATACAAGTAGAGGTCAGTGTAAACCTTCTGGAAGTGGAGCCCTAGGAAATGAATGCACTCTGTAAAATAAAAGCACATAAGAGAGCATGTGGCAGTGACTGTGCTGGGAGGGCAGTAACTCTAGACTTAGGAACAGTTCTGTAAATGTTGAGCTTTTAGGCTTCCATTTCACATCTCAGACCAACTGACTGTGATGAAAAAAAAAAGACCCTCAAGCCTGTTGCATCAGAATATTTGTTAAATTAATACAGGATTACATGCAACACAGAGATAATGAGATAAAACCATTTTAATAGGTAGTCCCACTCAGTCCCAGATCTCAGCAGCTGTCTCTCAGTGTTTCTCCATTAAAGACATGGGATGAAATACTGCCTGCTTTGGAGCCGGTGACAAAGCACTAGGATACATGACATTTCAGTCACGTCTGAGGCTAAAACCTGTATAAATTAATCGGGTTCCTCTCTTATCTGAAATGGGCATTTGATTATGCTGGAAGAAGACAGAGCATCCGCCTGTGCTGCAGAGTCCTTTCCCAGCAGCTGTGCCTGGGGAGCCCTCTAGTGCAGCCACAGCAGAGGCTCAGGAGACGTCTTGCTGTAATGACACCACGTCCTAAAAAGCCGTAAGTCACACTGAGAGAGCCCTCTCCTCTCAGCTCCAGCCAGGCCAGCTGACTTCCCAGGAGAACAGCATCGCCTCGGATTATAAATTTCTCCAGGTGATCAGCCTGTGCTGGCTCAATTTTGTTAGGGTGGTTCTGGGCTGTATCTAAGGATGCTTCTGCCCAGCAAAACTTAGAGGAAGGATGGCTCTGAGACCTAGGACTGCGCCAGGGTCTCACACATTAGCTGCTGGGGAGGGAGGAGGCTTAAAAAGCAGGAGTTAAAGCAAAACAGGGCTGAGGTAGCTCAGGAGAGCAGTCTTGAGAGTTCAGATTTGGACCACAAAGAAGTGGATGCTAAAAATGACCCCACAGCACAGCCGCTGAAATGGAGCCAGAGCCGGAGTTAGAAAAGGCACAGTAAGTCCTGGCCGAGGTACATAAAAAAGATGTGTCAGAACTGTAAGTGATGTATTGGAAGAGCTGCAATATGGGCAAGGTCAAGGGGCAGAAAAATAGGTGTGAACACAGCTCTGTGCACACATGCTGTGGGTGGAGAGAGATCATTCATCACCTTGCAGACAGGAGCACGCAATGCCTGGCTGTTCGGTATACTTGGGTTAACACTTTTATAAATAGCCAGCCACCAGAATATGCAGAGCTAAAGCTGCCCCTGTGAACTTTAAACCAGTCACACCTGACGGAAGCCTCAGGCCCTGGCTAGCAGTGGGAAAGATTTCTCTTTAAAGAAAAGAAAAAAAAAAGAAAAGAAAGAACCATGTTGAAATGGTTCCAAATGGCTCCAAAAATATGGTAGGTAATGCAACGTAGACTTCTATAGCACTGTAATCAGCACTCGACAATACAGCCATTTGGCTGTTTCGCCAGCCTTAAAATATCACTCCCGTGCCTGGGCGGTCAGCACCTCCTGGGCACAGCATCAGCTTCCACACAGCCCTTCACCACTCCTTTCAGCGCTCTTCTGAGGATGCCCATAAGGTCTTCTGCTTTGTTTTCTGCTGCCCTTGCAGAGTTCCAGGGTAAGACTGAGGTGAAAATCCTGGAAGGGGACATCCGAGATGTGACGCTCCTGCACCGTGCCTGTCAAGGGGTCTCCCTCGTCATCCACACGGCTTCCATCATTGACACCTTGGGTCTCACAGAGAAGCAGCTGCTCTGGGAAGTGAACGTGACAGGTGAGCGGGTGAAGCACCTCTCTCGAACCCGTGTCTATTATGTGCTAGTCATCCTCCGTTCCAGAAAGGGAACACCTGACCTGGTGTTTTGAGCCAGATTAACTGGGTTTTCTGCATCTCGTACAGGCATACAAATGAGTGCAAAGCATGCACTGTGCAGCTCTGGCACTCTCCTCACCCAGTGTACACCAGTCTCCCACTGCTGGGCACTGCAGCATCGCTCAGTCTTGTCAGCATTCACGTGTGCCCATCCTGACATCCTGCACAGGCTTTGCCTTCAGTGGGGACAGCCATAACCCCATGGTTGGTGGACCGTTCTGGAAGCAATTCACCACTGAAACCCCAATGAACATCTGAGAAAAATCAGTTCTTATTCTCCCTTTCCACACAGTGTCACTGCCTGTGGACATTTTTAAATTTTTACAAATACTGCAGGCTTTGGCTGCAATTACAGCAAAC
Source organism: Anarhynchus alexandrinus (assembly GCA_008711295.1). Classification (NCBI taxonomy): domain Eukaryota; kingdom Metazoa; phylum Chordata; class Aves; order Charadriiformes; family Charadriidae; genus Anarhynchus; species Anarhynchus alexandrinus. Next base: position 1,637,326 of record VUYV01000166.1, on the reverse strand, counting down.
TTGCATTGCTAACGTCCCAGACCCTGTGGCTCTCTGCTTCCTATTCTTTTTCTTCCTCCTCTTCTCCTTTTCCTCCCATTTGCCATTATGTCTGTGTGCACATGAATGCAGTTCAGAGAAGCAGGTGCCCTCCCACCTTGAGCTTATAATTAAAAATCCCCCAACAAGCTCAAGGCTATGGGAGGGAGGAGTTTCAGTGACTTCTCACTCAGGGATGGGATCTCCCTTTCTACTTAAGAGCCCCTGTTCTTCATGAAAAGATCAGATGAAGGGGGAAGTTTTTGGCTTAGGAATGGCCTGTGTGGCATCAGCTGCCAGGAACTTTAAATATATTTCCTAAAAGAACAACTTGATCCCCCTCCCTGTGATCCCAAAAACCATCTATACCTTTCAGAGAACTGGTACTGCCTAACCTGCGTGCACACTGACCTCCCTGGCTCTGCTGCTTCAGCTCCTTGGTGAAGATTTGGGGAAGATATTCTTATTTACGTGGATAGTTTTCCTGGTTCTTTGTTCCTCTCTGCCACAGATACAGGGCTTTTTCATAGAAAAATAAGGAACATACTTCTACAGGCACCACTTTTACAAACATTGGCCAGTCACCAGCGTTCAGAGCAAGAGAGCGTTCTTTGTAGTTGATTTGTCTCTTGCATGCACCTTAAAAACAGTGGGATGGCATTTTGGCTGTTTTAGCCTGGCTCATTGCCTGTACATTCAGCTCCCAGACCCTTTCATTTCTGCTCAGTCAAAGCCACAAATTGTCAGTGACCACAAATTAGAGCCCAGCGGGCAGCTTCTTAGGTCCCCGCCAGGAGGGAAGAGCAGAAAGGCAAGTTCCTGTAAACCTGTGCATTGGGTAGTATGAAAAATAAATATACAGGGGTGGTAGTTCAGAAATAGGATTTGTAAAGCTCTCTCTTTATGACCATAGTCCTGCTACAATCTGTTTTTCACAGCAGAATGTGTTGCCTAAACCCATGGGGGATTAAAAAAAAAACAACAAAAACCCAAACAAATATTAAAATGTCCCAAAAGCAGAAAGCTCTCTAGCTCTGAGCTGGAGTCAGAGCTAGAAAGATTCTTTAAGTCTGCCCCTGTGTTCATTTTTGGCAGGTTTAGACTTAAGCACAAAGCATCTAGGATTTCATAAATCGTTCAGATCCTCCCCCACCCCCAGCAGAGTCTGCCTGCGTACGAAATAAGCCCACTGGGACAGTGAGGGTTGGCTGATAACATTTGGTAGAATGAAAGCACACACCAGACCTGGTCCTAGAGCAAAGTGACCCTAAGGTCAGTCAGCAAATACTACAGTCCTCTTCCCCATTTCCCTCCATTTCCATTCTGATGCTCTTCTGGCTTTCTGACCCGCCAAGGTACTGCTACATACTTCACAGGCTTGCAGGACGAAAGTCATTTTGGTTTAAGGTTCCTTTGCCAAAGACATTTTCAAATGTCTTTGAGCTGTATCTTTGGTTCCAAAGTCACTGGCTCTTTCACACATAATCTCTCTCATTACACTGTGCACAACAAATATGGCAATTTTTGCCTCAAAGCTCGGAAGAAAAAAAGAAAGAGTCTACTTGCAATTAAAACAACCCAATTTATTAAAATACTTATTTTCCCCTTCAATGTGCTTTCCTAGCTTAAACCACTTGGCTGCTTGAAAGAACTTGAACTTGCCAGTTTACCTCTGCTCTCCCCGATGAAAGCATTATGATAGGATTTCAAAAGTAAGAAATCCTGTATTACTGCAAGAAAAAGCCCGAATATGCTGAAAAAGGAGGCATCCATACACAAGCATCGCTTTGCTCACTGTACTCTATACTCTCTGACACATGGTATCATGCGTTGTTCTGACAGAAGATCTTTCCCTTCAAGCCCTCCTCTGAAGCCAATTGAATAGTGGATAGACTTCCATTGGGTGAAGCTGCTTTTGGAGCAAACTTCAGGTCCCACATTAAGTCTGTCCCTGCTTAGCAAACCACCCAAGAGCACCCTCAAGCCTGGAAAACAGGAGCTTCAGCATACAGGATGGATGGAGGGACAGCTTCTAAAAGTTCTCTGCCTTAAGCTGAGTCAATCCAACCAACAGGCACAAGCCCCTGAATCTGTGGTCAGTGTCCATGCTAACCTAAGCAAGAGCAAAATTTGACTCTTGACATAAAAAAACCCCACAACATGCAATTAAGACCAAGCGTTCATCCTTGTTTAACTCCAATGGGTGCAACTGACACCACTTAAATACAGATGCAGAGCAGGCTCAGTTTCATTGAATGTGCTGCCCAGTTCAGGACAGCTTCCAGCTGCAGAGAGGGAAGATCTGGCCAAGCTCAGGCCAGAGATGCTGTTTCTGACCTAAAAAGCCCACTTTTCCCTGCTTGGAGAGCTCTAAACTGACTTGCATGTTTCTCTTTTGAAGGTACTCAGCTGCTGCTGGAGGCATGTGTCCGCTGTAACGTCCAGCACTTCATATATACCAGTACCATAGAAGTGGCAGGCCCAAACTGCAAAGGTGATCCGATTTTCAATGGTGATGAATATACAGCTTATGAGAGTGTATCAAAATTTCCTTACGCCCAGAGTAAGAGACTGGCAGAGGATTCTGTGCTGAAAGCAGATGGCCAGGTGTTAAAGGATGGTGGCACGCTGATGACTTGTGCCCTGAGACCCATGTACATTTTTGGAGAAGGATGCCCATTTCTTCAAGGTCATCTGGATAAATGTCTGTTGAACAAAAATGTCTACCTGCGCTTCTCCAGGAAGGAGGCTTTGGTGAACCCCGTGTACGTGGGGAACATTGCCTGGGCACACGTGCAGGCAGCCAAAGCCCTGCGGGTCCCACAGAAAGCCAAGCACATCAGGGGGCAGTTCTACTACATCTCAGATGACACTCCTCATATGAGCTATGCAGACCTAAATTACGAGCTGACCAAGGACCTGGGGTTTGGAATCGAGCCCCGGCTCCCCATGCCTCTAACGATGCTGTATTACTTCTCGCTGCTGTTGGAGATCGTGAGCTTCTTGCTCAGGCCCTTTGTCAGATACATCCCCTCCACCAACCGTCACCTGGTCACGCTACTGAACACCCCCTTCACCTTCTCTTATAGAAAGGCACAGAAGGATTTTGGCTACTTGCCCCGCTACACGTGGGAAGAGGCCAAGCAGCGCACCTGTCAGTGGATTGCCTCCATAGTCCCCCAGAGAAGGGTGTGCTTGAAAATCAAGGCTGCCTGACTCTGAAGAGGAGCTGGGACCTGGCTAAACAAGCAGGGCCAGGAGCCAGAGGAGAGCGGGGTGAACAGCAGCAGCACGTAACTACGAAGCATTTACATGAAGACTTTGTCTAACAGCCCCTTCATCCCCCCCAACCCTCCCCCTTGCCCCAACCCAGAATAAATAAAAGTGAAATGTTCGTTTGTTTGTTGAGTACAGGCTGGTCAGGGCAGCCCTACTGTATAGTCCACATCCACTTCTACATCTTGTGCAGCACGAAGGCACTACTTTAGTAAGACTCTGCACAGTCCATGGTGTGAACACATCAGCCCTTCTCTCCACTCCGCGCCACCTTTAAGGCTTTTGTAAAGCACAGTTTGTCCTAGAACTGTGATGACACTTTACAAACATGTCCTGCTCAGCTACCCCTTACCCCCTCAGCTCTTGCTGGCCCTAGCAAACGCGCAGCAGGTAGAAGCCACCTGATCGCACAAGCTGTTACAAATCTTGCTCGCTTTTCGAGAGCGTTGCTCAGTTTCACATGCTGTTTGCCTGGCAGTCAAACTTGAGAGCAAATTTGGGCACTGTAAGCATTGTGAGGCCAAAAGTACAATGTTAAGTGCAAAATAGTTTTATTTAGGACGGTTTGGGGGGGGGAGAGAAGGGGGAGACTTGGTCAGGTGAAGACCTCCTCATCCATTCTCATTTTCCTAGTTACCAACTTTGCAATACATCTGATGGCTGCCCAGCAGAACAACAGCTTCAACAAGATGAAAAAGAGAAAAATATTGCCAGACAGCCTTGGTCACTGAAGGGTTTCTATTGCAGAGACAAGACGTTTGTGAACACTAAGGAAAAATAAACAGTGCTGAAAAAAAATCACGCTATTTCCAGGTGTCAGCTGGGAACAAAGAGTAACTTTAGCTGATAGATGCACATGTGCTGCCCCTGTGCTTTTCTGATGGCCATATGAATTTCTGCAGAATGTGTAACTTGCCTATTGGGCCAAAAATGTAGAATGTGTCTGAACAAATAGATGTGACCCAGTGTTTGCTTCTTAAACATACAGCTCACTTACTGAAAACAGCTCTAAAAGATGGGAATTTCTTCGTTCTGTTCAGGATGATGTGAACAGAAACTTTTCACCTAACTCAGTACTAACGTAAATAAATCACATTTCCAGAGATGCTGGCAGCTTGAAGTCTGTGTTGAGTTTAATTATTCAGTGCCCTAGATATTAGATAGTCCCAGTGCAAATGCTACCATTTTCTTTAGTAACATCATAGGTTCAGTATGTAAGATCCAAAGCAGTCAAATACCAGCCACCAGAACTTCCAGTCATATTCTGGGGACACAGAAATAAGTTTTCCAGGCTCCCACTGAAGGCTTCACAAACACTCAGCAAACTAGTACTGTGGATGTTATTTGAATGCCATCGCTTTACAGATAACCGTGTCAACGTTTCCACCCTTTGCCACTGAGCAAGCAGTACTCTTAGCACTTCCGTGAGAGTTCCTCCTTTATTAGTGAGCACACAGATCTTATCCCACGCCGAAGGAGATCCATCCCCTGCTACACTATATGCTGATAACTCCTCTAGAGACCGATGGAGAGTGAGGAGGCTTGCAGCAACCTTAAAGAATAAGGGATTTGAAAATGAAATTTGGAATTGCAGACTCCCACGTAGAATCTGCACCAACCAAACTGATGTGTGCCCTGGAGTTTAAAAACAGAAAAAAAAGACATTATTTAACGCCTTTGAGTTTGCTCACGGCAGACAAGCAGCACATCAGCACGAGGACCACTAACCAGCTGTACAACCCCTACTAGGAGACTCTCATACCTCAACATCATGTTAAAAAAATAAAGATAATTTTAGTAAATAAACTTATTCCACAGAGAGGCCATTATTTGGTCCAATTGATCTTATGGCAGCAGTTAACAAAGGTCCTGTCCCATCCCTTTGCCCAATAGCAAAGTCAACAGCACAGACCCATGTGTCTCAGCTGCTCTGCAAGGTGGTGTTTCAGCATAAGCTGCAGATCCGCACAACACAGCAGCACGGGCACATGCTCTGTTTTCTTGTCACACTTCCACCACAGGGGCGAGAAACCTGTCACTGAAGCACCTCTCCCTGTCACAGCTGCTCACTCAAGTGAACTTAAGTAGGAGCCAAAGTTTCCCATTTTTCTGTGAATTGTAGAGCATTTTGAAGCAAGCTGCTGGCAGTGACCAAAAGACCAGCAACGTGGTGGCTTGGCTTGGAACCACTCAAGGCACAAATCTTGTGTGCATCACAGACAAATGGAGGTTAATTTGGGGAGCCCTCTGGACATGTTTTTAGTAGATGCTGTGGACTGGACATAATTTGGACATCCTCGTTTTTAAACAAAATATTTTCTAAGGCGGGTGATTGTCCTATCCAGTAAGGGAGCCAATAAAATATGGTTTAAGATGTTCTCCTCCTCACAGGTAGTGCTGGAAGGATCACCTCCTGCTGCTTAGCTTCACAATTAGCCCAATTATATGTTTGATTTTCCAGTTTTGCTTAAAGCCAGGCCTCAAAATTGACCAAAATGAGGTCAAATCAATCCCACATCAGTCAACCACTCATTACCAACAGCAGCAGTTAGGCACCCCTCATCCAGCTGCTACCAGCTGCACCAGGCACACGGGTGTGAGAAATGGTCATTGCGGTTCTGCGGTGCTGCTGTGCCTGCCTCAAAGGAGTAAGTCTCAGTGTCTAAATACGGGACACTTTTAGGCCACTTAATTTCATTCATACGCCTTAACATTTCTTTCTAAAAGATTGCTAGAACCAAGTCTGTTCTCTGCCCGACAGGACTATGAACTGTAGAAGAGTTCTTGGTGAGAATGATTTGCCCATGAAGGACAGTAAGGACTCCAGGTGCAACTTGCAGACAGGGGTCACATCTTACCTACCAGTGCCGCTAACAATCATGGCTTTACACTAATAATTGCACCTCTAGACCCCTCCATACGTGCTCTGTTTACTCCCAGATTGAGCTCCAGCTCCTGTTCAGCTGACCCCCTCCCATTCTGTTCCTTTCCCCTCTGTTCCCCTTCAGTCCCCTCTGTGCGTGGTCCATTGCCCTTCCAGTACTTGTGTTTGCACTCTTACCCCTTGTGTCCCCCTCTGCTCTCACTATGTTCCCCTCTAGACCCCTCTATTGATGTTCTTTTCCACTCCCCTCCCCTCCAACTGAGCTCTGTTCCCTGCCAGTCCCCTCAGTTCATACATCTTTCACCACCTCACAAGTCAAGGAAGATGGGCTCTGCACCTTGTGGCTGTCTCAGGTAACCCAGGGTCTTGCTGTCCACAAACCTGGGATGGCTCTGTGATGGAGGAAAACCAGGAATGTAGAAGAGTGGGGTTTGCTCTATCCAGCTGCCTTTTTTGGGCACTGAAGTGTCCAACTCCCTCATTTTCTCTCTAAGCACCTTTGTGTCCCTGCTCTAATGCCACCAGAACTTAAGCCTCTAGGATATTGCACCCCTGCTCTAACCACTTGTCCTGGTTCGAGGTAAAACAGAACCAATTTTGTTCAGTAACTTCGCTTCTTAGCTGGGCCTCTTCTAACTACTGAAATTAACTGCATGTTGTGCACACAATGTTCACTTTCTCAGAGTGATAAGACCAATGTTTATAGCTGATGCCCAGGCATGGTATGCAGAGAGGCTCTTGCTTATACTTATTGCTATAGCACCCAAGGCCAACCAACTTTGTTGTTTGCCCCGTTGGAAGGTCGGAAGTGAAAAAGCATAGTGGGGTCCCACCTGCAGGGAGGAGCGGACAGGACAGGTGACCCAAAACTGACCAACAGGGTATTCCATCCCATCTGCGTCATGCTCAGTATAAAAGCTGAGGGATCAAAGGGTCAGCCCTCTTCCTTCAATGGCCGACGTCTGAGGAGGACTCCGTTCGTCTGCTCGTGATCCCGATCCTGAATCCAGATCCGGAATCCAGTTCCCGTCCCTCACCGAGTCCAGTCTGGGACTGGCCCAGTGCCAGC
>VUYV01000166.1:1479804-1620283 GCA_008711295.1 Anarhynchus alexandrinus | reverse complement strand
TTTTTTTGGCGGGGTGGTGCAGTGGAGGTTTTCCCGCCTCTCATTCTTTCTTTGGGTTTATTGGTGCCCGGGCGCAGGGAGGGCCGGCAGAAGGTGAGGAGGATGATGGACCCTGGCAGCCGCCGCCGTCCTCCCCACCCACCCTCCGNCTTCCCCTCCTCCAAGTCTTTTTACAATTTATGATGTTAGCATAACTCGACCTTGCAGCTTGGCCTTGCTTGCTTAGAGGAATGTTGGTTATCTTGCCCTATCCTGCCAAGCAGCTGCCTTTAATGAGACAATGTAACAATGTAAGTTTTTAGGTTTGGTGAACAAACAATACTGAGTTTGTCACACTCCCCACCCACCCTCCGGTCTGCCTCTGCGTTGTCTCTCGCTTTCTGCGTTATCATCTGCCCAAAATAGCAGAGTGTCTGCAATAAGAAGTCCTGAAGGCCCGAGGGGATGGATACCCGAACGTGTTACCCTGCTGCTGGGCAGCCATCGAACCAGCCTGTGCGTGTCGTTACGCGATAACAAACTCAAGCCAATTAAGACATGTCAAGGGGCACCAAGAGGCACGCTTACTGCAACGCACTTGAATGGCTGCGAGTTTACGCTTCGGTCTGCTTCGCAGCAGCTTGTTTACATGCTCTTAATGCTTGGCAGGTTAGCAAAGCAGCTACAAAATGTACTCCGTCAGTAAGAGCCTTATTATTTTTCTAAGTTAGCTGATCAGTACCATTCATCTAATGTCATTAGTTTGTTGGTAATCAGTAAAGCAAACTATTGGTTATCAATGAAACTCCACCGTTGACAGGATCACAGTAAGAAGAATTTTACTTCTGTATACGCACGGGAAAAGAAAAAAATGTTAAGGCTGCTTTGCTGGAAAGGTGTTTATTTACCCTTCAGGCATACAGAAAAGGGCAAAGTAGCAAAGATACGTCAGCAATACTTACATGCTACAGACAAATTCATTATATCTGGTTCCAGCAGGTACAAAAGCCAAGTTTAAAGACCACCTTTTGCTATTAAATATTTTGTTGCCAGAGAGGAACAGATTTTTGCTTGCTAAAATGGACTGGGAACTCTAAGCTATTAATGTTTATTAATTTTTAGTAAAATTAGGAATACTGAAGAAGCTCCAGAAGCAAAAGTCCCTACCATGTCAATATTGGAAATACATGCCTGGCATTGGTATCGTTAATATAGGACACAGTCAATGGAGGACAGTTGGCTAGTAAATGACAATCAGCATGTTTTTATGAATAGTCCATATCGTCAGACAAGCACGACATTGGTATTTTGAGTGCATTGCAAATTTCCAATAATGATAAAAGTTTTGATTTATTATTGGATGAAGTTTGATTTACAAGTTGTCATTTTACACTATGACGTTAAATGAATTAATACAGACTAAATGATAAAAAAAACTACAAAATAAATGTTAACATTCTCAATTATGATCTTTAAATCAAAACTGCATTTTTTTAAAGAAAAAAGCTCTGGTTCAGTTCATGGGCTTGGTGCAGAATCACAATGTGAAACTTTATGTATATAGCCTCTGCTATGTAGGAAACTAGAGTAACAATGGTCTCTTAACCTGAAATATCTGTCACTTACACAATCTAGATATAATAGATTATAGCCGCTGTAAAGCTAATTTGGAAAGTGGGAGTACAGTAAGTTGCATTTAAAAAAAAATAATCTTCATTTCACTAGTTCTTGTCATGACCCTTGTAGTCCCATGTAATGCTCTTCTCCCTCTTTAAAGCTCTCCATCTGCATCTCCATCTAAGTTCAAAAACCACTGGATAACCGGAATTCATGTCTGGCCATGCTGTGNCTAGAATAATAGATTATAGCCGCTGTAAAGCTAATTTGGAAAGTGGGAGTACAGTAAGTTGCATTTAAAAAAAAATAATCTTCATTTCACTAGTTCTTGTCATGACCCTTGTAGTCCCATGTAATGCTCTTCTCCCTCTTTAAAGCTCTCCATCTGCATCTCCATCTAAGTTCAAAAACCACTGGATAACCGGAATTCATGTCTGGCCATGCTGTGGATTTCTTTCTCATACCAATGCTTGTCATTTTTAGAAGTTCCTCATTCACATAACTAAACTTCTCACATTTCTTAAATAAAATGTGCCTTTCCAGTGCTAGCAGCAAGCACTGAATATTAAGTAGCTGAGGACCAATCTAAGAAAGGGAAAAGAGCAGTAACCAAAAATAAAGAATCCTCAATCATAGAATACCAAGTTGGAAGGGACCTCAGGGATCATCTGGTCCAACCTTTCTTGGCAAAAGCATGGTCTAGACAAGATGGCCCAGCACCCTGTTCAGGTGAATCTTAAAGAGTCCAATTTTAGGGAATCCACCACTTCCCTGGCGAGATTATTCCAATGTCTGATTGTTCTAATTGTGAAAAATTTTCTTCTTGTGTCAAATCGGATTCTCTCCAGGATTGACTTGTACCCATTACCCCTCCTCTTTCCCCTTTGTAAAAACGGAGTCTCCATCTTCTTTGTAGCCATCCTTTAAATATTGGAACATGCTGATAAGGTCTCCCCTAAGCCTTCTTTTCTCAAGGATGAACAAAACCAATTCTCTCAGCCTTTCCTCATACGGCAGGCTTCCCAGTCCTTGGATCATCTTGGTGGCCCTCCTCTGGACCCTCTCCAGCCTGTCCACATCTTTTTTGTATGGTGGGGACCAAAACTGAACACAGTATTCCAGGTGTGGCCTGACAAGCGCTGAATAGAGTGGGATAATGACTGCTTTATCTCTGCTGGTGATGCCCTTGTTGATGCAACCCAGCATCCTATTGGCTTTCTTACCTGCTGCAGCACACTGTTCACTCATATTGAGCTTGTTGTCCACCAGGACCCCCAGGTCCCTTTCCACAGAGCTGCTCCCCAGCTGGGTAGATTGTAGTCTGTGCTGCACTCCTGGATTATGTTGTCCCAGGTGCAAGACCTTACACTTGTCCTTGTTGAACTTCATAAGGTTCTTGTTAGCCCACTCTTCCAGCCTATCCAGGTCTTCCTGCAGGGTGGCTCTCCCTTCCGAAGTGTCCGCTTCCCCACTCAGTTTGGTGTCATCAGCAAACTTCGTCAGGGTACACTTGATCCCAACATCCAGATCACTTATGAAGATATTAAACACCGTTGGGCCCAGTATCGATCCCTGAGGGACCCCACTTGTGACAGGTTGCCAGTTTGAAGAGGAGCTATTTACCACCACCCTCTGGGTGCACCCTGTCAGCCGGTTCCCCACCCACCGCACAGACCACTTGCCTAGACTAGACAAAAAAGATGTAGAGAAGCATCAAGTTCTTTCAGTCCTAAAGAGTCTTTACCATCTAATACAGAATAGCTATAATACATCTGCCTTTGTGAGTCTTCATAGGTATTTCTCAGTTTTTGTAAGACAACGTGATTAAAGAGTTTTGAGGTGTCAGTACACAGGAGAGTTTGCCTGGCTTGTTCAGCAGCTATTACACTCCAAACCCAATGTCTCACCCATATCCTTTCTCAAGGACTTTCTCCTTCAGTAAGGCTCAGCCTGTTTTGAAGATCTTTCTTTCAAAGTGATGCTGTAGCACTTTCTCCTCAGATTCGTTACCAAGTGATACTCTTTAGAAAGTCATCCAAGCCTTTTAAAAATTATTGCAATAGTTCTCAAGGCTAAAAGGGACAACTGCATGATCTATTCTTACTGCCTGAATAATGTAGTCCATAGACTTTTACCCCCTTATGTCCGCTGAGCCTAATAACTTGGGCCTGACTGAAAACAGGGAATACGGAAAAGCATCCAGACCTCATCCACAGGTGTCAGGGGAAGAAGAATGTATCACTTTGCTTGGTGATTAAACCTTTTCACTGTTAAAAATGTGTACCTTATTTTTCAGTCTGGATTTGTCAAGGTTCAGTTTCTGGCTTTTGATTTCTTGTTATGCTTTCTCTACTACAATGAAAAGCTTTTGAGAACTCTGAAGTTCCTCCCAGTGAAGGTACCTAATAGACTCTGTAATCACCTCATCCCTTCATACTTTTTTGTAAAAAATTACATGAATGGAGCATCATCAGTTTCTCATTACACGCTATTTTCTTTTTGAAATATTCTTGCGTCTCAAATATTTCAATGTGGTGGTTCCATCAAGAGCTAGATATACATTTTTCTGATAATCCCACTTGCAACTTTAGGTATGTAAGCTTTCTAATTATTCTAGACCAAAAGCACACTGGATTTTTACATGTACTTGGGCTTTCTACACCCTTTACTTCTGAATGCTGATGACACGAGGAACAGTGTATACCCACCGCTGTGTTCAAGGCAGTCACTCTCATGGCACACTTCTTTTTGGTCTGTATTGCAATTGATGTCTTTTACCTATGAGACTCTTGAACTAAACTGTGGCACACAGGTACTGCTAGAGCAACATGATCTTTCTGGCCAGCCATAAGGAATAATCAAGACATGAAAACTGTTTGACGCTGAGCACGGCACGGGTAGGTTTTGCCTGTAAGAAGTGGCTGAGGCAGCTGTTCTTCAGTGTTGAAGTTTTCTTGCTTCTGGGGACATTTCCGCAGCCCTCTTCAATTTACTAGTTATATATTTGCAGCAAGAAACTAGTTACTTTTACAATGATCTTACTTACCTTGTACTCTCTGTTCATGTTGCTACAAGTGAGGGAAGGGAAATAAGAAAACGTCACAGCGGGTTAGCTCTTGTAACGTGATAGATTGCAAACTGACCATGTCCCACTGCAGGACATAGACCCCAGTGGGGATCTCCTCCACCCGGCTCTACTGTCAATGCTTCTGGGCTTTGGGCTTAGGCTGTGGGAGCAGCAGGGAGCGAGCGGATGCACTCTGCTCCGAAATGTGTGGTGGATACCGGGGCCCAGGCTGGTGGTGGCAGAGGTGCTGACGGCAAAGCTTCCTGCGGCAGCTGGAAAGTGGCCACCGGGCAGATTCTGGGTGGATGTCCCAGTGTAAGGACCAGGTCCTGACATTCTGATCTCTGTCACCCTTTTCACAGGGGAAGGTGTTTTGGACAAGGAACGCTGCGGACTGACCGCTGGGTGGGGTGAGTGCAGTATAAACCCGTGCTTTTTCTTGTGTGTCCCTTTCCTGCAGCTCCTGGAATAGGACACACCGGGCAGAGCAAGATCTGAGCCTGGTACTTACCCCTCGGTGGCATCCTTCGCTCGGAAAGGAAGGAGTTTATGATCAGCTGTTCGATAGGACTGACGCTTGCTTCACACGGTTTAAACCTGCTGCCTCTGTTAGCCTGTGCCTCTTACTACCACAAGATGGTATCTTTATCGAGAGTTTCCCCTCACTTGCTCTGTGAAGTCCAATTTAATATTCTGACTGCTGAGTTTCCGCATCCACAAAGCCTGCAGTTTTATCCCAAATAACAGTGCAAGGTTGCTGGTGCAGGCTGCCTGCTGCTGGGTACGGTAGATTCAGACAAACAGAACAAAGGATTAAGTCTGATACATCTTGTCCAGCATTCATGCAAGTATTCATCTCACCTCCTCCCCTGCTAACAGCCTTGGGTGCTTTGCAGCCCCTCTTCCAAGCCAAAATTTCACAATGTAGCTTTAGGGGAATGGCTTGATGCATCTGTTTAAAGTCTGTGCAAGGTCTCTGGTTCAGTCTCTAACGATTGCTCAAGTGGGAGTGATGCCATGTTTAGCTGCGACAACAGAACAACCAGAGCACAACCTAGATAGCATCTGGAAGAATCTCCCAAACCCAGAGTCCCACCGTCTAGCTTTCCATTCCTCCCTAAGGACAAATTGGTTAATACACTGAAATTACAGAGAGTACATCTCTCTGTACAGACAGGTATGTGCTAGCACAGGGTTGAAAAAACCCCAAGTTTCTCCCTCCCCTTCTTCCCCCAGCACTCCTGCAGTGAGTGGTGGAAGAACTACAGGTGATAGAGTTAAGGACGAGTGGAAAAATAAACCTGCCTGTATAAAGATCAGTGCAAGAACCCAAAAGTAATTGTGGGGCTCACATTTATATCACAGAACAATTTACTCGGATGTCACATCATTCAGCGCTGTGTTTTGTACTTGGTTACTGTGAGCTGTCTCACTAAAACCAGGATGTTGCCAATTGTGTGTGTTTGAACCAGAGCAGTCAACAGGAGAAACTGTCCAGTATGTCTGGGGAATGAAGATCCTTGTGTGTATCAGCTGTAAGTTTAAAAAGATTTTGTTTCCAAAAAGCAAGTTGCCCTTACTTCAGCATTTGTAGCAGTGCTCAGGGTGAGCTTAATGCAGCAGTGCCCACTCTTGATTATTTTATGGTGCTGGTATAAAGTGCTGGAACCTCTGCCAGGTTGGGAGCTATGCCAAATTTTCTTTTTCTTTTCTTTTTAAGGGTGTTTTTCATCATTCTGGAAGAAGAGGAAGGGAAGGGCTTGGAAATATTAAACTATGAATGACCTAAAGGCTCAAGATAAAAAAAACAAACACTCTGAAGACATGGAAAAAGATCCTCAAACTTATTATTTAGAAGCAATCTCGTAATACTTGCAGCCTGACTCAGCGTTTTTGAAAACTTGGGGTTGTCAAGCAGCTAAAAACTAAACTATAGTCTTTTCTCAACAAAAGCCAGTTGAAATCCCACAGTGTCCACAGAGGTTACCAACCCTCCTTGTCAGGCGTGTTTGCTCCTCTCCAGGGAGAAGGCTCCTCAGAGTGATGACTCATGTTCCAGACCACAAACTCAACCACCGTCCTTTGTGTTGATTTCCTGACCTGCTGAGGGCAGACTGCTGTGTCCCCTGCGCTTGGTTGGGTCTGCAGAGCCTCGCCGGCTGCTGAAGCAGGGGACTTTGCACGTCCTGGTGAGTCAGCTGCATCAGGAGAATGATACACAAATGCACACGCACAGAGGTGGGCAAAGGATGTTCAGTATTTGGGAGACAGGCAATGAGCGTCCGACATTTGAATGTTCAAATGTCACCATTTTGGAAGTTAGTTTCATGTCATTGAAATCAAATCATAACTTTCAAATTTTGGGCTGACTAGCCAAGATATGCCTTGGACACAGAATACAGCAGTAAGCAGTGAGGTGAGCGAGGTGGTACCCACACCAGAGTACAGCCAGCCACATCAGTGCCCTTTTCCAACAGCTCAAGCTGGCAAAGAAATTTCTGCTGCAAGGGTAAAATATGGACGCGGGCAGAGAATCTTTCCGATGCAGATAACAAGCATCTGGCACTGAACATAACCTGTTCAGAGGGAACATCTCCAGGGCTACACGCTGTGCTCTGTGAAGGGGTTGATGTGTTTTCCCCGTAGACTTCTGCTCTATTAAGAAATAGCGTGAGCAGGAACTGGAGGAAATGAGAGGCAGTATATAGAGGTTTACTACACACCTGGAAAAGAAGCATTTGTGTATTATTTAAGCTAATAAAAAAAAAATCAAGGAAACAACCTCTCCTGGATGTGGCAGTAAATTTTTCCCCGTTGTCACTGAACTCATCAAAGTCTGCTTCACAGGAAAGCAATTAATCCCACAAGTTGATGACTGGTGGGTATGCAAAGATTCTGGGGATTCTTTTCCTGGGGGAAATTTCCACTTCAGCTGAAAAATATCTAATGAGAACCAGAAAACCTAACCTTGCTGTGACACAAATAGGAACACCATGTCTAAGTTTACAGTAGCTTGGCATAAGGTTTTAGCAGGCTATAGCTTTTAGTTTGATATACATGGTTGCCCAAGTAACACTGGTTCTAAGATCTGAGCATACAAACAGCAATAATGTATGGATTCTTTGAAATTATTTGCCTGGCTAAAGTGTACAAAATGCATAACTATGTATCAGTGCAAATCTAAGAGTACACTTAGAAAAATGCCGGAGAACTGTCAGGGAAATCCCTTGATATAAACATTAATTAGTATAGAAATAACCCACAGACATAAAGCACCTCAAGTAATAATGGGATATGTACCCAAATAAGGGACAAGATGAGTTTATCACAGAAATCTGCATATACAAATATGTGCAAAACACAATATAAGTGCATGCAACAGACTATCTTCAGAGGTTATCTCTCTGGGTGTACTGATGATCTTTATTCATTTTGCTGTGTAAGAATAATTGCGCAAAGGACTTTATTTCTGGACTGTACTGCTCTTATCTATTTTAGTATCACATTCCTTGTTCTTTGTTCATTAACAAATCTTTTACATAGAAGAGATTGGTGTTCTATATTGATAGCACTGTGTTTCAACACATTGCAATCTGTTTCTGATTCAGCCATAGCAAATGCAGTGATGAAAGCTAAACAGCTAACCATGTTAGAAAACTTAATAAGCAAGTATTTTGATGATTTTCTATTCATCATTACTCAACCACATAGCAAATATGAACCAATTACTCCCATCCATGTAGATAAGAAAGGTGTTTTTTTTCTGATCCAATTGCATTTTACTCTTGCCCTGCACTAGAAACAGGTAACAGCACAAAGGAAAGGGACTTTGTAAATTCAGCCCTAGATATAGAGCTCCCATAGGAGTTCTGGAATGTAGGACAGGGAGGGACCTCCTATATCCTTGATTCGGGTACCTAAAATTGCAGGCAAGCACACAACATCATCCTTTTCTTCAGCAGATCAGCACGTTTTCTACTTCTAGGACCTCAATGTCAGAAATTATTCAGGTATTGCATGTATCAATTTGTCTGTTTATTTGTTTTTTTTTTCCCCCCAGGTTTGTCCTCCAGGGAAAAAAGCTTTTTTTCTCTCCCAGGATGATCAATGACTTGATGTGTTGTGGACAGCAGTTATCCCCTTGGTCAGTCTTCCATTTTGCCAGGCTAAGCTCTTCTTCTCACCTCTCTTGACACAAACACTCTATTCCCTGATAAGCGTAAATGCTCCTGTATTGACCTGTTCCATGGAGACAAGCCCTCCTAAATATGGGTGACCAGAACCATACACCATATCTCAGATGTGTTCATCCTACTTTGTACAACACTGATACTCTTTTAGTTCCATCTGAAATACCCTTTCAATGCATGCATGCTTTGCCAACACCATGAGGCTCTTTGGCAGCGCTTGTTCTGCCCGCTGACAGTCTCTATTGGCTCAGTAAGTGACTGGACTAATTCTTAAGAACAGCCCCCACCACCTCCTCCGTGTATGTCAAGGGCTATTAAACACAAAGATACCACTTATGGTTCAGGAAGCTGCAGATCATTTCAGGGTATGTTTGTGAAGTATCAATGCATACTTATTTTTCTGTTTTTTCTGTGGGAATCAGCTCTTGGTCAGTGTTGAGCCAAGATGCTAGGTTAGACAGACCTTAGTTTTCATAGAATCATAGAATTGTTGAGGTTGGAAGGGACCTTCAAGATCATCAAGTCCAACCATTAATCTAACCTGACAAAACCACTTCTAAGCCATGTCCCCAAGTACCATGTCTACCCTTCTTTTAAACACCTCCAGGGATGGCAAATCCACCACCTCCCTGGGCAGCCTATTCCAATGTTTAATAACACTTTCAGTGAAAATTTTTTTCCTACTATCCAATCTAAACCTCGCCTGGCATAACTTGAACCCATTTCCTCTCGTCCTGTCACTTGTCACTAGGGAGAAGAGGTCAGCCCCCACCTCGCTACAACCTCCTTTCAGGTAGTTGTAGAAAGCGATAAGGTCTCCCCTCAGCCTCCTCTTCTCCACGCTAAAGAACCCCAGTTCCCTCAGTCGTTCCTCATAAGACTTGTCCTCCAGACCCCTCGCCAGCTTTGTTGCCCTTCTCTGGACACGGTCCAACACCTCAATGTCCTTCTTGTAGTGAGGGGCCCAAAACTGAACACAGTACTCGAGGTGGGGTCTCACCAGTGCTGAGTACAGGGAGACGATCACTTCCCTAGTCCTGCTCACTACACTATGCCTGATACAGGCCAGGATGCCATTGGCCTTCTTGGCCACCTGGGCACAC
Source organism: Anarhynchus alexandrinus (assembly GCA_008711295.1). NCBI lineage: Eukaryota > Metazoa > Chordata > Aves > Charadriiformes > Charadriidae > Anarhynchus > Anarhynchus alexandrinus. The sequence goes on along the minus strand of VUYV01000166.1, from coordinate 1,610,327 downwards.
TGCTGGCTCATATTCAACCGGCTGTCCACCAATACCCCCAGGTCCTTTTCTGCCAGGCAGCTTTCCAGCCACTCCGCCCCAAGCCTTTTGACCCAGCACAGCCATTCTTTTATTTTCACTTGCTTTTTTTCACCTTGCACTGGTGATCTGCGTCATTATGGCTGACTATACATGCAAGTCTTTCTCAATGTTAATGAATTCAGACTGACAACATCCCAGATTACAGTGAACGGTTTTGCTTCTAGGCTGTGGAGGAACAAGTTTGCCTTTTGACTTTTTAAATTTCTTCTGTCTTCTGCAGTTCCAGGCCTCAGGATTATCTGATCCTTCATTCTCTTCATTGACAATTCTTCCTAACTTTCTTCTGCCGCAAACAAATTCTCCTTGCTATTACAGAAGGTTTGCCCTAGTACCAGGATTTAGTGACATTCACTAAAACACCTCAAAGTTTTCTTCTCTGTTTTATACTTCATTGTTTCTCCTTTATCCAGTTCCTTATTCACTGTGCAGCTCTTGTGTTCAATTTCATATTTTCAAGTCAAATTAATCAAGATGCAGTATTGCATACATTACTGAAGTTCAGTTACATGAGATGTACCATACATCCTTCATCTGGAGAATGATTTATCTTATAAAAAGTAGTATCTGTTACCCTGAAAGCTTTCGTCTTTGGTATCCCAAGTAATAATGCATCTTCAGTGACTCTTCAGAATACAATCTGTGGCCTCACAGATGGTTAAAGTTAAGCCAGAAGCTCTGTAGAGGGATTCACAGGAATGCTGGGCATGACCCAGACACCAGTCATGGATGGGTCTACCTGTCCACGTGAGTAAATTCACATGGGAAATCTTCCTGCACCTCACCTCCTGGAACCCACGCACAGGACTCTGTTGCAGGAAATGTAGCAGACTGCTGCCATCCACTCTTATTCTTTGGGGCTTCCTCCACGGATTTCCTTGCTGAGGCTTCAGCATGGATTGGTGAAGAGATGGGTATGTGGACATAACTCAGCACCGACTTGTGGAAGAAACGTCTGAGGGACATTCTTCCTTTTTGTACCTGTAGCAGTAATGCAGTTCACATGGGACTTCTATGTGATTCCATCCCAACACATCATGCTATTTTCTTGGTCATGCAGCACCTCATCCTTTGTGGTTTATATGGTAACGGGCATCATACCTGTTGCTTAGAACTACTTGTACAATGGAAACTGTATAAGAAAGCAAAAGGCGAAACTGTTGGTACACATGGACACACAGTGCTTTTTTTCTTCCTCCCCAAATCATAGAATCATAGAATGGTTTAGGTTGGAAAGGACCTTGAAGATCATTGAGTTCCAAACCCCCTGCTATAGGCATGGACACCTCCCACTAGACCAATTTGCCCAAGGCCACGTCCGGCCTGGCCTTGAACACCTCCAGGGATGGGGCCTCAACAACCTCTCTGGGCAACCTGTTCCAGTGCCTCACCACCCTCAAAGTGAAAAACTTCTTCCTAATGTTCAATCTAAACCTGCCCTCTTCCAGTTTGAAGCCATTCCCCCTCGTCCTATCACTACATGCCCTAGTAAAAAGTCCTTCCCCAGCTCTCCTGTAGGCCCCCTTTAGGTACTGGAAGGCCGCAATAAGATCTCCCCGGAGCCTTCTCTTCTCCAGGCTGAACAGCCCCAACTCTCTCAGCCTCTCCTCATAGGAGAGGTGCTCCAGCCCTCGGATCATCCTCGTGGCTCTCCTCTGGACATGTTCCAGGAGGTCCATGTCCTTCTTATGAATTTTTACTTGCAAGTAGTTTGGCTGTATGAGTGACTGCTGTTCTCAAACCGTTTCACATGGGAGTTTGCTCAGCCTGAAATATTGTTGTCAAAAAGACTCTTGCTCTTCACATTAAAAAAACCCAAGCATACCACCACCAACCTTCACACATCCCACACGTGAACTGGCACAAATAGAGTAATGTTTCCTTTCCAAAGCCCACAGAATGCCTATGGCTTTGCACTGCGAGAAGCCAACTCCCAGAGCTACAAGATGAAGGCTAAAAATAACCCATTAAGGATTAATTTCAGGATTTTTAAATACAGCTAATTAATATGCATAAAAAAGGCACATGGTCTTCAGGAAGGAACACACACAATCAGGGAGTCTACAAGGGAAGGGAGGGGGTGGGTGACACGCGGGCAGAGTGCCAAAGGAGAAATAAATGAGGATATGCGCTATATGTCCTCGGATGGAGGACGTGCAAAGAAAGTGTGTTTCAGAAGAGGCAGAAGCAGAGGGGTGAAACACTTCACTGTTGCAGAGGCTGAGACAATGCAGCCACAAAGGACAGGATCCCGTTTGAAGAGCAGCGAGGACAATAACAAAGCCTTCAGCGTTGGCCAAAATGTTACACACAAGGAGAGAGAGCTTGATAGTACTAGAGCAGGAGGCACAGTTTTGTGCGTGAGGGCTCGGCGGCTGAGAGCGTGTGACACGGACTGACACAGCAAACGTGCTTTGGTGCAAGCAAACCTCAATGAGGTGGGTTAAGGGCTGAGCACACCATGGGAAGATCAATGGATGCAAAGGACACTGCTTTGGTAGCGGCATCACTACCAAAGGCACCTGGGTGTGTTGTGAATGTGCAGCGCTTTTGTGGAAAGCTAAGGGAGCAACAGCTGAATGTGTAACTGGATCTCCAGATGGATGGCATACTGGGACAGCAGGGGTGTACCTGGTGTCACGTGTTGCATTGAATTACGGCACTACGGAAGCCATTTTCTCTTATGAAGCAATACTGAAGGAGGTCATCGCATCTTGAGGCAGAAGCGCCCTGGGAAGGTCGGGCATTGGATAGAAAGCACTGGAACAGGATGCACAGGATGGCAGTCATGGCACACCGTAAAAACAAGGTACCGCGTATGAGCAATATGGGTGATGCCAGACAGTAAGGATTACCTACAGTTAATGTGAATCAGAAAGCAAATTGGTTATTCGGTTGCTGTATTGCAAAACAGAGGGCTATAGCAGCAGTTCCAGTGAATTTAAAGGTGCAGGGGGAAAACACGCTCACTCAAAGCAATTTCCTCACACCAGTCTTCCTGCGAACCACATTTAAACAGTTACAAACGCCTTCCTTTTCGCTGAGGGCAGAGGAACAGATGGGCAGACTTAATTGCCCAATTCACTGGCTATTTAACATCAAGAAAAGCTAGGGTTTGAACCTGCTGTCTTAAGAAAACTAAGTTTATGTAGGAGCACTGCTTGTCTGCCTGCGCCCTTGACCCTCACCACTAAGAATCTTTGAACTTTTTAGCTACTTTCACAGAAATTTAACAAAAGGGTAGAAATCTCAGAATTTTGTGAGAGTTGGTGGCTTTCACAACGGCACACAGAGACAGCCTCAAACTGTTGTATATTTAGCTACATCTTGAGAAAAATTTGAGCACTACAGCGACCTGTTAAAAGCAAGCAAAGGGTACAAGAGTTTAATTTTTGCAACAGGGGGTCTTGTGATACATTATTAAGTTGAGCAGGTCCCTAGTGTCCCTAGTAGAGCTGCAGGGGAAAGAAAAGCTGCAGCACCACCAAGCCTCTGAAACAGGATCAGCTTCATAGTCCAGTGCTACAGGCGGTTGCTACTGGAGGCAAAGGACACAAAATGCACCTTTTTCACTTAAAGACATTCTTTATTCAATCTTTTTTATATACAATATTATTTTTAATCTGTAAAAAGTACATATGCAGGATTCCAGGTCAGAGGCAGAAGGTTTCCATATCAGAAGATAGACTTTTGCCCTTTTATTATTTTGGAGGAAAAATAATCTGTGAATTTTAGACAAAGCAAGAATAAAGGCAGAATGCAAATCCAACTCCCACCAAGCGATTAGGATTAAAGGCAACAATTCACCATAACGAGTCAGGCTGTCTCCTTCGACTTCGGTGGTTCCCAACTTTTCTGGGCAACTGCAGAGCAAGCGGTTTGTTAGAAGGAGCTGACAGCCGAAGCAGCTAGTGCTTATCATCTCTACATTGTACGCACACAACTTGCAAAAGAGCTTGGGTTTCCTCTTTGTATGGCAACTCAGGCTCTTGAGTCAAAGACTGTTTCAAAATTCAAGGAGCGAAAGAGGGATGTCTTATCTGGGTGAACAGATCTCCGAACTACAGTGTGGATCAAGAGCTTGCTTTCATTTTTCCCTAGTAACAAGAAGCCTGTTTCTTATTTGTCCCCTTAAAAACATGGACTAGACTTATTAATGTACAGAACAGGCTCAATTTGCTAAAAGCCTGTTACTACAGCCCTGAGATGTACACTGCCTCACCATTTTCTGTGGATGCCAGGTTACTTTGTTGATCCTTTCAATGTTAATGCTATTAACCGCTTCTCCATTCAAACTAGGGAGAGTGACATCATGAAGGTTTGTAATATCATTTCCTGAGGGACAGAAGAGAGGATCATAAAAGACAGCCCGACAGGGCTTTGCTTAGCTGTAAGTCAGCACAGGGTACACCTTTAACCTTAAAGGATGGTATTAGAGGAAGAGTGTAATGTCACTTTTCAGAACCTGGATGCTCAACATTCAAATCTTGTAGAATACCGGGTGGGAATATGTCAGTGATTGGGAGGTAGAAGACAGTGATCCACAAATTTGGAGTAGGGAGCTAAAGGAGCCTCAAAGGTGTGAATGGCACAGGGAACTACCTGCTTTTCCCTTTACTCCAGGATACTTACTATTTGCCATACTTTTCTTAAGCGTACAGTTTTAAGGACCATATTGGGCAGCAAAATGAACACCCAGAGTATCATTCAAGGGTTTTGTTTAGAGGACAAAGCTAAGAAGTTGACTTCTTGACTGCAGGACACACACAGCTGCAGGGTGGTCAATGGAAGCTGCAGAAATTTGGCTTCTTTGGAAAGTCAAGCTGTAAGTTAGAAAAGAAAAATGTACTGCTAGCAGATCCTGACCAACAGGCAAGCTGGAGGCTTGGATTAGGAAAAGAACTGAACATCCTTGTTTTGACTGCATGCAAACAGGAAATAGACAATTCTGGGATTTCCAGGCTCTTGCCCAAATCCAATGTGCCAAAACCGTACATTATTTTCTGTTCTTTATTTCATCCTGTAAGAGGAGAGGGTGTTGTAGAAATTGCTAAAATGGGACAGCTACCTAAAGAAAACCAGGATTGTTTTGTTAGAGAGTACAGTGCAAGACTCGGAAACAACTAGGACTAAAAAGTCATTTTGTGCTTAAATTTACACTCTATCTTCATGAAAGTACGTAAGACAGCAGCAACAGAATGAAAATGGCAATATTCTACCGTACCTTATGTACCCAGAGGGAAAACAGTCTGAACTTTGGGTTGCACATAATGCCATTCTGCAGATCAGAACCTACTTCTCTGTGAAGGACTCAGAATGAGGGCACATCACTTCAGTCAGAAGTTTCAATATCCGTGGTGCTTGGTGATGAAGCACCCACCTTGCTCAGAACCCGTTACCTCCAAACTCAGCTTGCTCTAAGAAATCTCAGGATGGAGAGATTCATGAATGACACAGCAATTAGTCCATAAAATGCATTATTTTTGATAGACTATGCATATCAGTAGCTTCTGGAAGAAAAGGATAATTTGTATTTTAAGGAGTGATAGAGTAGAAACTGACAGCCGTTGGGGTAACTGGAAAACGAGAAACAAGTGTCCTTTATTTGGTACCTGCTGCTTGTCTACACAAAGAAGAAATAGCAGTACTGTACATCTGCTTTGAGAAAAATACCATCCCATAACATGAAATGGCTTAGGTCCTCAATTCAAGCATTCTTGTGGCAGTGAGTTAACCCATTGGGATTCATGGAGGAATTAATTTGAAGGGCCGCTCTTTAATTCACATGAGGGGGGAGGAAGAGCAGAAAACAATGATAAGAAGTTTGCTGTTTCTGAGACTCCAGAACTCTGTCCTTGACCTTTCTCTGAACAGACTGGCAGCCATTCTACATCTGCATTTATCAAGAGGCGTATGGGGATGGGTGTATGGGGTGGAAAGTGTCTTTTTCTTTTTTTTTTTCTTTTTAAACAGAAGAGTCTGCTTGTCCTCTTCCTCCTTTGTACCCAGAGAGACTTAGGAGAACAAGGCAATCAAGTAGAGTATTAAACTAGTAACAGTTCTCATGGGATGGAGAAAACTCGATTTGAAAACACAACATATCTGAACTTTGGAAAATGACATACGACTAGTTCTTCAGTAAGTCACTGAATGCTAATTAGAAAAACAAATTAATGTGGGACCAGTAAGAAGAATCCATTTATTAAGCTACTTTTAATTTTAAACAAACAATTATTTGAATCAGTATTATTTACTGTGTCAATTACTTTATCAGTTCTCAAATTATTTTTAAGATACTGCTGCAAGTTACAGTAACTAAGTAACTGGTATTAAGGTAAAAATATTGAGATTGGAGATTTTTCCAAGCTCTATGTCTTTTTCCTCTTAAGCTAAAGTACCTGTCTGGAAAAAAGCATCTGATAGCATTTTTTCTTAGATCAAGTGATGATTTCTGTCTCTAAGTTAGTGTCAAAGACAAGTGAAGACAAATTTTATGGGAGAAATTCTACTATAATGTAGTCAGATATATTATAATATGATGGAGGGAAAAGCTTTTATATATAAAACTTCCTATATAAACATTTTTGAGGGAGAGAAATACCACTTATTCTCTTTAAATCTGATACTGTATTGCTGTAGCTCACTGAAGAGTTCTTCCACTCACTTCAGTATGAAAACACAATCAAGATTTTTTAAAGACTCAACCTGTGCACTAATTAGTAGGAAAAGGAGCACCTCACAGCTCTTTTTCAGCAAAGGGGCCAGTCACCATGGCAAAATTATTTGAGAACTATAAAGGGGAATAAAAAGAATAATTTGAGCTGTAAGGATTCTGGAACAATGACAAAAAAAAAAGAGATTGATATGCACTTGAAAAGATGAAACTTATTTTAGCAAGTAAGTGAAGACTGAAGCAGACTCCATTTAAGTGATACTGTTCTGCCCAGCCTAGGAGTACTTGGGGAAAAAAACTCATGCAGGTAACAGCATCTCATTTCCTATAAACTAATGGAAGAAGATACTCTTCCATTTCTTTTTCCACTCATATATAAGAGATGTTATGTTGTTTCCAAAGAAGATCATGTTGGCTTTGCACTGGAGCACCAAGAAGAAAAGGAGTTTTGAAAACTAAATCAAAGGCAGTTTTCGGCTTCTGTCGTACACATACCTGCAAAGAAGGTTCCATGAACAGTATCCAAAGAATGAAATTTAACTTCTAGGAAAAATGCTGATTGTGTGGAAAAATACAAAGCAACAAACTCCTGCTGCTTAGCTCAAGGGGAGTCTTTTTAAGTGCCATATACTGTATCCTGTTACATAAATCATGAGAGACTGTTTTTCTCATGTTGTCATCTCTGTTTATTTAGCTGAAAGAACCAGAACTAATAAGAGAATGTTTTTTTCCATGTGACAGGATTTGTGAGGACGGGAAACTTAGGCTCCTTCCTACCCCTGCAATACGCTCCAGACTCTGTGACTGCAGCTTGCCAAATGAACTAAGCCCACGTTGCTGACAGTGAACTACAAACCAAATGCTTACTAATTGTTTTTTTGGATGTAAGCATACAGCACAGACCTTTCAGCGTTATTTGGAAAAGGGAAAATGAGAAGGCAATAGTTTTTATACTTCAGAGTTGAGTTTTAATAGCTTAGAGGCCCTGAGAATGGCTGCCAGTCTGGACAAACAGATGCTCCTTAGAAAATTCAGACAGGTACAGAAAAAAATCCAAATCCTGATGCTGCTGGTGCAGTGATGTTGCTTTTTGTTGTTGCTTTGTTCATGCCATCATCAAACACAAAAAACCCAAAATAAAATCTAGGTATTTGGAACCCACCCGATCTGAAGAGGTGACTGGTATGTTGTTCCTTGCAAAAGCAAACAGCAGCAAGTTCCTCTCCCTGGATGGGAAAGCCTCTTCTTCCTCATGCTGCTGTGTTTATATGAAACAGTAGATTCGATGTCTTGCTAGGGTTCAAAGCGCATGAAGTCTCTGTCCTGCAAATACCATACTAACGTGTTTTGGTCATGTATAAAACAGAACTTTTTTTTCAGTTTTAACTTATCTATATGTTGAAGAGCTTTGTTTCTCACGCCAGTATTTGCTTGAATCAGAGGTCTGGTTTTATCAAGTGTCTGTCTCCTCTCCTGCTTAAAGTCTCAAGTGGTCCATGTAAACAAATCAGAGCTGAAAACAGTCTCTTTTCCTCTTCATAGAGCTGTTTTTATCGATATGCAGGATTTCCTGACAGTGTGGTGTTGGCTAAATGTAAAACAGGCAGAGGATGAGCTTCTGTGTTAAAAACCCAGTTGTCTAGTGGTAGAAGGTCATCATTGGAGAAAAGCAGATACAAATACCTAGATATCAAGACAGAGAAAAAAAAATGGTGGGTATTAAAGCAAAGCAACAGACAGGAAGGGGCAACACAGCAGCTTCAGGCCCCACCAGTCAGCAGCTAAAACTATAAACAAGTTACTTGCTTTCAATCTTTATATAGCACCCACACAACCTTCCCTATTGTAATTATCTGAAAAGTCATTTTTATCATGATCAAGCCCTTCAATAAAAAGTTGTTATAAAGACAGCATTTTAATCTCTGCAAGTAACTTTTGTTTTTCAAGACTCCTTTCAAGGACTTGCAATGTAAAACAAACATCAAGACACCAAGCACAAGGATTTTGGGGATAAGGGAGCAGAGAAGAAGTTGGAAAAAAATTCTTAATGGAGTAAACCCACTTGGAAACGACTAATCCTCTTTAATCCAAATCGAAGATTTTGAGGAAGCACAAAAGAAGCCACTAAGCCATGCCAGATATCTGACTTGTCATCACCATGCTGGAAGCTGGTTCAGCTTCTTGTGGGAAGAAATGGGGCAATATATTGTGCAGAAGGGAGCAATGAAGCGTGTAACAAAAGTTAAGGCTTCTGGGCATATGTGGAAGAAGAGTATTTCTTGGATCCTTTTTACTACACACTTTTGAATGTGGCTGTGCTATACTTTGTAGGAGATATTGGTGGTAGGGATCTTTGTCAGGGCTTCCAAACTCCAATGCTAAAATTCAAAAGGCATTTGCCTTCTTCCAGAAAGCCCGACTGTGCAAGTGTAAGCGTAACATCATGGGTGTACAGGACCTCTCAGCTTCTCCTTCAGCCTGGTTTCTTGCCATCCAGAAAATGACAGGAAAAGCAGCATGTGACAAGGAAGGGGAGCCACTCCTGCTATAGGGCTCTGTCACCTCCAGAATGTGGACACACATTGTTCTGCCTTTGCTGTGCTGAGGCTGCTGTTACTTTGCTCTCTCTCAATCAGACTACTGTCTACAGTCATGTGTCACTGCCTGATCATTCTTCCATTGCCTTTATTTGCCAGTTGTATCCACAGTACAACACACTCAGTGAAGCTCTACTTTTTGTTCACTTCCTAACCAATTAACTGTTTAGACATAAAAATTTCTTGCTGAGATGATTCAGTTTTGTCCTCCACGTCTAGTCTCTTTCTCTACAGTTTTCATTTTGTCTTTCCTTTCCTCCTTAATCCTTGCTTTCTCCCTCTGCAGCTCTCCAGACTCTTTTTCACCACAGCAGCAATGTTTCATCTTACTCAGATTCACCTTCCTCATTTGATTCATGCTTTTCCTTTGAATAACTTGCAACTTATTTCTATGTCTTGCTCCTTCCCACTCAACTACTACCTTCTTGTCACTCATACTGCCCAAATGCTCATAATTTGGTGAGTATCTGATGAGCCAAAGTATCTGAGCATCAACAACGCATGTTTGGGAGAGGAATAAATTTTGAATTTGAGGGGAATGAAGATGCAGAAGTTATCATCAATAGCAGAGAAGATCACAGCCGGCATTCCATAACACACAGTTTATGCCCCTCTTCTGAAAGACATCTTCATTTTTCTCATGGCATCATACCCAGCCCTTCTGTCTTTATTTTCATAGCCATTTGAGCTATCCTAAGCTTATGTTCTTTATCTTATCTCAAGGTGATACCAGTTTCTGGTTTGGCTATGCCAACAGCATCAACATCAAATATCTACATATCCAGCTCTCCAGTAAAACTCCATTTTGTCCCACAAGCGGGAAACGATCCAAACCAAAAGCCAATAAACATTTCTCAGTTCCTCCCCAGAAATGCCTTCTTTTGCAATGCTTGCGCTATAGTACATCCAGTTATTGAGTGATACATCAGTGAATTTTCAGATCTCCTTGTGATTATTTAAGATGCAGACAGGATTCTGGCGATACTTCAAAGGTCAGCCTTGTCACCACAGAAGTCCCTTAGGAGCAGATTTCGTTCTCTGATTTGGCTTTTATAGGCAGATCAATCATCTAAGATCACCTCCTGGGGAGGTATTGCTTCTCTGCCTGGACCTCTTTGAAACTGCTGCCTCTCTCTTTGGGAGTATAGCTTTTAGGCTCCAGAAAATGAACTCGAAGGAGTAACTGAAATAAAACTAATGAAGACAACAGAGGAGGTAGCAGTGGCTGACTTTATTTTTATAATGATAACATGGGGAAACAAAGTATTGTGACTATGTAGAGGAGTCTGGTAAGGAGCCAGCAGATGGACAGAATAGGCAGACTCCCCTTATACATGATGAACTCGGAGCCCCTTCTTGCCAGTGAAACATGTTGTGGTGCCTGAAGTAGGCACCAGTACTGCAACTTTCAGGGTCTGCTTTCTCCCCACTCCATTTTGAGCTCCCAATACCCAAAATCAATCTTCACATACATCAGCTGCAGCTAAAACCTGAAAATCTGATATTGTTGATACTGTAAACTCTGCTGCTGTACAGAAACCCTGTTTATTTTGCAAAGCCTGCACGCCATACTAGACTACCAAATGGTTACAACTGTTTTTTCATCGTATCACTGGGTTGTAAAGACAGAAAGGGCACCTTAATAAGTCTTTGTCTTGAGACAGGTTTGTGCAACAACATATGTATCATCCCTTCCATCACACGTTGGCAGAAAGTGGCATGGATACGTAAGCAGAGACAACAACTAAGTCTCCTAAGAGCAGCTCTGGTCTCATTCACATTACCAGCAGTGGCTTCTGTCTATGGATTTAACCAAGTAAAACATTCTCCAAACTATTATGCAGGAGGGAAGAAAACGGGGTAGGGAATATAGCCAACTCAGACCTTTTTCTTCCAAAAGTATACCATTCACAAGATTTCAGGGAGATAACCCATACAGGAATCTTGGCAGATTTCAATGCCAGAACTGTATTTCCAAATTTGCTGATGTAACTTGAGTATCAAGAAAATTGTCGCACATTAGCAGACAATGCTTCATAGGCACAACCCCAGAGCGATCACAACCGTGTGACAAAAGAGTGCTCTTGATAGCTGGTTTGTGTCAATGATGAAGGAGATGAGTAGCCATGACACGTTAGCTCAGTTTTAAAAATGGATCTCTCAATAAAATCTCCATAACATATTCCAATCTTTATACTATTTTTTCTTATTGTTATGGCATATTCTAGTATAGCATTTTTTGTTATTACTTAAAAAGAAACATGGTGGAAGACCAATGACTTTGAGCATTTTACCTTGAACCAAACATGCAACTGAGTGCATTAGCTTCTGCAGGATGGACTACAGGTGTCCCACTGATTTGAGTGAACTGAAAATATTTAAGTATGTAAAAGATTATAAAATACGCCTGATATTCTTGCTTACAACAAAAAGCATTCTAGAAAAATATGCTGTGGGATAAATACAGAAAAATCATCCAAGGGCATGAAGGACTTTTGTTCCACGGATTTACTCCCTTCCAGTGACACACACAGGAGAAACAGGTTCTACAATATCACAGCATGGCATGTACTTGTTTAAGACATGTCAAGTGAGTGTATCTAAAAAAACCATGTCTTTTGCAAAGGGAATTTCTTAAAAAGAGATAGCCTCTCCTCTGCTGTGATGCAAGAAATCAAATAGAAGTCTTAAAACCTAAAGCTCTCTCAGCATAAGCTTCTTGTATGGAAAATTCCACTTGTATTTTCTGCTGGTAAAATGGGCTGATCTGGGACCCTAAAGGTGGGAAAAAAAGAAAGACCAAACCATAAACCNAAATATGCTGTGGGATAAATACAGAAAAATCATCCAAGGGCATGAAGGACTTTTGTTCCACGGATTTACTCCCTTCCAGTGACACACACAGGAGAAACAGGTTCTACAATATCACAGCATGGCATGTACTTGTTTAAGACATGTCAAGTGAGTGTATCTAAAAAAACCATGTCTTTTGCAAAGGGAATTTCTTAAAAAGAGATAGCCTCTCTCAGCATAAGCTTCTTGTATGGAAAATTCCACTTGTATTTTCTGCTGGTAAAATGGGCTGATCTGGGACCCTAAAGGTGGGAAAAAAAGAAAGACCAAACCATAAACCACACTGACAAGACAACAGATTACTTGTTGAGCCATGGTGTTCTTCTAGAATTTAGATGCTAGCTTTTACAGGAAGATGCAAGAGTGAAGAGAACTTACTTCAAAGTTTCAGCAAGGAAAAAGCTCTGCTGTACGTCATCGTATGTAGGAGATGAGGAATAGACATCCTTGACACCAGAAAAGCCACCACTCACTCGGCAATACTTGTCAATTGCCTGCAAAGGGGAAGGAAAAAGGAGAATTTAATTGTAGAGCAAAATTTGGAAACATTAAAGGATCAGATTTGATCAACAAAGGAGATAGCTCTTTTCGTGCTGCATTGTTCTGTTGTGAATCTCCTTGTCAGAGGATGCCGTTAACAGTTTATGCTGACCAAAAAAATGAAAAAGGTACTGGACACATACAGAAGTAAAATCCCTCCAGAGCTAACAACACCACATTTGGCAAAATGCTAGATGCTAAGAAAGTATTCTGGGGAAGAATACTTTCTTTCCCGGGTATTTACTGTTGACTGATATTGATGACAGGACATGGAGTCGGCAGACTTTTGCTCTGAGGTGGTATGGCTCCTCATAGGTAACACTAAGCAGAACATCTATCGGTCAATCAATGCAACATGTGCTATGAGGTGCATAGGAAGATGACAAACGTCCCTGGATTTTGCAGCTGGAAGAGTTTGAAGAGTTATAGGAGCTCTATGACTAGTAGCTAGTCATAGGGACTTACTGTAAGTAGGAATAAAATACTGTACTCATCTTTAGGGACTGTTGATTTCATCTTAGAAACTCTTCTAGCTGCTGCTTTCTCCCCACATTTCCAACTCCTACATGTGCTCTTCTCTGTTTCCCCTTTATACGGTTGAAACTCAAGTCAGCTTGTGTGCTGGACTGCAGAAGAGCTCTTTATCTTTAAAGCATGAAGTTTAAATCCACAAACATTCCATGCAGAAAGGGGGCAATGGATCCGTGATTCACAAATCACGCAACTAGTCAGCTCCAACACAGTACTGCAAAATGCACAATGGAAGGGGAGGAGACTGGAAAGAACGAGTTAGTAGCTCAGAGCACCTCTTGCCTACGCTTTCATTATTCCACTCACATGCACGACCTTAAGCACACAAGGATATCAGCCATTAAAACCAGCCCCAAAGAAACGACTCTGAAATGATTCACAGGTTATTTGTGCTTCCCCGCTGCTCTGGCAGTGCTTCCTCAGCAGACACCAGCTCTTTTAATAGATTCATGCAGGGACAGAAAAGGCACAGAGATGAAGGAAAGTGTTTGGCTCAGGATGTCTGTCATTACCAACTACTGAACGTAGGGACCTGTAGTTCAGTAATCTATGATTCAGCCCGTTAGCCTGTATGAAGTTTCCCTCCACATGGGGCTTTAGACCCAGATTTTCATTAATTCTGATTTTTGCTAGTTATACTCAACAGAAGCTGAGGGGAGTCAAAGCAGGGGAGCAAATAAGTTTTGAATGATGCCCCTTTTTATGCAAAGAAAACAAATGCAATCAAAATTAACTCTTCAAGGTCCTTACCATAGCCTTTGCATACTAGAAATACTGGGAAACAAAGGAGAATTTTCCATTGGACATGAAGCATGCTGGCAGATGCCACCACTGAAATCAGGAGGCAAAGTGAACAGGCAAATAAGCAAGGTACCTAGGACAGTAAGTCATAGCACATCAGGTACTACTGCTAACCTCCTCCTAGTATACACTCTTACCCTGTGGAAATGTGAGGTTGTTCGTGGACCAAAGAATAATCCAGTTCTTTCAAACTTCTGAAGACCAAGATTTTTAAAGAAGCAAGATGAGAGACTAGCAAAAGGATGTTACTGGAATGGCTGTGGCTCTAGAGCCTGAGCTTATGCCAAGAAAGGTACTGTCTTTCTTGGGAAAATCTAATTCTCTTTGTAATTCCTTATCTCAAGTGGAGCCTTCTACAAGTTCATATGGAAACACTCCCTTTTTTGCTGGGACTTGAGCCTATAAGGAGAAAGTGTCTGGCTGAATTTTTTTAGATCTGGTTACCAGCGCAGTCTAGGGCTACACTGAGACTATTCACATGTTGGGATGTGGGTTGACCAGGTTTTCTTTACAGTCTGGAGAGTAAGGTGTACGTGACACATCTAGCCCAACAGCATCACATGCATGACAATCTCTTTGTCTGCATGCTCCTGCACACCACAAGTGATGCTAGCTACCACATGGCAGCCAAACAGGTGAGAAAAAGGAAAAGAAAAAAACACAATTGCTTGGCTGACTTCTGAAGAAATCATACATACGCTGCCTACGGAACCATTTGCGTGTTCCTCCCCACAAGTCCTACAGCTGCTAGGCAGGTGTGATATGAATAAACAAGAGCCAAAGTACTTTTGCTTTCTAGGCAGGAAATGAAGTGCTTCCTCTTGCCACAACCCCTTTTTTATGATACTGCAGAACATGACCTTGTCTCTGCTCTGGAGTGTGGCAAGATAGGGGGCGGGGGGGGAAGCTCCAGTGGTTACAATCCTGCCAGAATTTCTGGCATGTGGAGTCTGACCTTGCAGGTGTCCCTCTGGTCAATGATTCAGCAACCCTGACACTGTGTGCCACAGCTCAGACAGGAGAAACGTGCTAGTGATTGTGGCAAAATGAAAAGAAGGAACAAACGGTACCACTGTTAGGAAATTGTATCCTTCCTCCTCAATAATGAAATCCCCAAGTCAACCTAAGGGTCACAACTCGTTTATTCTGGAGACTGCAGGTAACAGATAACACTGAGGTCCTGCTCTGTGCTGTAGAAGTCTCATGCTTGGATAACTAAGTGCAACACTGGTGAAGCTGGCAAGCCTAGAAGCCTGAAGAAATAAAATGTGTGATTTATATTATTTTACCTTACAATTATGAAGTAGTCTTGTATCTTCAGAAATTTCTCCTTGGGGAAAGAGACTCTGGCTAGACTGAAGTTCAGGACAGGCAGAGGATTTATCCTAGTTGATCAGCGATCTAGACACTGCAGGTAGTAATGAAGCGTAGAGGAAAAATTCCTCTGAAAGACTGCTATACAGCCATTCCTCCAAATATGGATAAACAAATTGTCCTTGATTCAGAGGTGTACAGAACTTCAGGACACTGGCTGAAAAGTTTGGTGCTGTAGACAAGCTGCTTAAAAGGCACTTGAAATTTGCAGTGTTCTGCCTTCACACAGATCTCAGAGTACTTGGTGTAGAGGCATCTGATTTGCCACCGGGACACTCTTTTGCTCAATACCTGAAGACCAGTTTCCTTGATAAAATGATGCTAAATTTATTGCACCCTAGAATACAGGGAAGTCCTAGATGACTGGAAGGATATCAACGTAATGCTATTATTACGAGGCATTGGAAGGCTGACTGGACAATTTTAGGATGGCATACCTGATGTTAGTCCCAAACAATTATGGGAACACATGCAAAAAATATAAAAGAACAAGAGATAATTGACACCGATCAGCATGGTTTTATAGAAAACTACCTTGCTCACAAGCTTGATTTCCTTCTTTGATATCTACAAATTGGCAAATAAAGGTAACTGTACAGTTGTAATAAACTTAAAAGTTTGTGAAGCAACTGACATGGTACCATAAGACGTTATGATAAAACAAAATAGCACTATATCATATCAACATCACTATCTTAATTTAAAAGCAACTAATGGTGCTCTAAGAACGAACTGGCAGTGTAAAATCATCACCAAATAGAGCTGCTTCTAACAGAAATCCACCAGGAGTGGTCTGAAGTTTTACCAATCACTGCAACACAGCTGCTGGCAAAAATTACATGGGTAAATAACAGCAGACAGTATAATGTGGCAGTAACTGGGGTCCAAACAAAGTGAGTTTCATATAACCAGATACACAAACCTAAATCTAGACATAAAGGCTTTGTAACTGCAGAACCAGATTAGCCTGGAAAGCAGAGACACTTAAAAGAATTCAGTGGCCACATGAGACAATCCAGTATGAGTTCCTGCTAGGATGTTGTGGCAGGTGCGCACACAGGGATAGTAAACAGTAGCAGGGATATAATTTTACTTTTGCAGAGGGCTGTGGGTAAAGTCAAAACTGGAATATGCAATTCTAGAACTCAGTTTTAAAAAGGATGATGAACTGACGTGGGTGCAGACATCTGGAGAAAATGCTTTACAGTGGGAGACAATACAATTTGTTTAAGCAGACTCAGTAGTAAGCTTATTATAATCTATAAAAATTCTTTGGAAAGAAAACACAGGGGAATAAAAGACATTTTAATATGGTATAGGAAGTCACAGGAAAGTCCAGTGACTGGCAGCTGAAACTAGACAAATTCAAGTGGGAAATAAAGCATATATTTTTACCAGCACAAGTAATTAAATAATGGAACAAACTATCAAAAGAAGTGGATTTTCCAGTTCCCTTTATTCAAATCAGGAGTAGAACAGAAGAATATGCAATTGTGTACTCTTGCCAAATACATGTGTCCCAGCTCAAAAATGATGCAAAGCGAAATTTCAGGGCCTGTGACATACAGGGAGGTCAGAGTTGATCTAAGTTTTTTGGAACTAAAATTGGAGGTGCCTCTAGATTGGATCCCAGTTCCTTCAGTTCCTCTGGGGGTGTTTTTACGGTTGCGTGTGTGACTCTTCCTGACTATGCCAACAACACGCTCATAAACACTGTGCCAGTTTCTTCACCAGCTTACCTCCAAAAACACCTCTCTGGTACTCACAGCTTCCAACCCATGAACTCTGAACCCCTGTTTCTTTCACCTCCAACCTATGCTTGGCTCTTTTCTTTCTACTTTGTTTCACTAAGTAGAGAGCTATAGGTCTTCCTGCTCCATCTTACTGTCAATCCTCAATTTGCCTGAAGTCTTGTATATTATTTTCACTGTAAGTAGAAACTCCGAATGAACTCTGCAGCTTCCCTGGTGCAATCCTGCTTAGTCAGATACGCAGGTCCCCAACAAATAGCTGAATCCTTCATTCAAACGGCTGAGATCAGTAATTGGCTTTACATTCCTATTGTGAGGTGGTGGCTCTTATTACTTTCAAATAATTAGCCTAAAAAGGATTTTAGTCATTTTCAGTATTTACCCTGAATATCTTGCATGTGTATTTCTGTAATACTTCAGCCAGCCCCCAGCATACCACCATCCAATTTGGCTGCCCCAGTACAATTGAGATTGATGTTGTCTCTCGTGCTAAGTATAGCATTAGGGAGAATTAGCCTTTTTTTATGAAGAAAGAGATAAAGACCCTGTCACAGCGATTTATGATCACTGAGGAAATATAAAATTCAACTTCCTGTTTTTTCCCCACAGACACCGTATTTGGAGAGACGTGACAAAGCAGGCCTTAGTCAAAACACATCTGCACTAAAATGTCCAAGTTTTGTCCAAAAATCTAGATAATAAAGCCAAAAAGAAGCTGCCAATGGTGAAACAGATAAAGAAAGTACAGTACAAAGATCTGCATACACGTACAATCCAGCCTTCTGTGTAAATTCCCATTGATAAAAGGCAGAAAGAGATCTGGGCTGGAAGAGCTGAAGAAACTTAAGTAATGCAGTATACTGAAAAGCCAAGTGGTTCTGCAATGTATCTTGGGTCATGTCTGAAGAGTCAATCTCTGAAGAGTTAAAATGACAGAAGCAGACCTCTAACATGTTGGCGAACTAGCCCAATCCATTGGGGTAGCGATGTATTCATGCACTCAATGAAGCAAACAAGGGAGACCACTACGAACTCAAGTCATCAAACACCAGGTTACACCAGGTCCAGTGTAGAAAAATACGACCATTTAGAACTCAGAAACAAAACTCAGTTTCCCCAAAACTTTAAAAGAACTACTAGACTTCTGATGAAGAAAGTATAATTCACCACGAGAAGTCTGTAATACAGATTTCAAAGAATCCTTCAGTGGTTGAAAGGCAAATAGAAAGCAAATACAGACGGTGTTGTAGACAAGCAGCAAGCCAACTTCTCTGTGTGTCATACCAGATTCTTCTTTATTTATAAATGGAAAAATAAACACAACCAGAGCTGTGTGTGGTAGGGAAGAAGGGAAAGTAGAGAGTAGGTGTGAGGAGTAAACACAAGAACTTATTATCTATATGCAGGGAACAGAAATCCATGGGGAACAAAAAGCTTCCCGAGCTTCTGTGTCAGTATGATGATAGGGGAAAGAAAATCTGTAATTGTGGAAGGGAGGGCTGTGCAAAACCATTTACGAAGAGTTCAAAAATATTTTACAGCTATGTTGGATAAAGAAGCTCTTTATTGAGGAAGCAAGCAAAAAAAGGCACTCTGTAAGGACAGAGGCAGTTAAGCATGTGGGCTGCTTGATTTACACAACTTCAATGCAGGTTGACAGAAGGATAAAATAAAATCCTACCCTGCACACAGAAAACTGGATGCAGGGGAGGAGGAAGGGAGGGTTTGGGTTTGAAGGCATTAATGGGGACCAAGATATGAAGGCAAATGGAGAAAAGGAAACAAAATGCAATTCAAGACATGCTTTGCAGTGTGCTTAAGAGACAGAACTTGGCCTGAAAAATTTACAATTGTAAATTCTTTAACCTAGTACAAAGGACCCAATCTCAGCTTGAATCATCCAGCCAGAGCTTCTGACAGGAGCTGGTGTTAGATCAGCAAGCATTTGTAGTACACACAGTGGCAAGGAGCAGTTTACTAAATCCATTTCTTTGTCATGTTAGAAACATGCATAGTTTGGGCAGGAGGGATGATGTGACTCAGTGTTTGATGTTTTGCAGAGCGCCGCAATGTATTGTGGAATACAAATGTGACAAAAGCGGAACCTCTCTCCAGAGTAACATAATGTTGGTTATAACAAAACAGTCTACAAGGCAAAATCTAACCAAGACTAAGTCACAATCTTAAAATACTTTGACTCTGCTATGTGATTGTAATTGTGCTGAGGGAATGCTCGGGATGAGCTCAGCTAAATATTCTGAACCTGCCTTAACTATCTTCCACCTGCCGAATACAGACTTCTCAACAGATCTCTTGCTCCAAGTACTTTTTCTGGGTCTCTTGCCTCTGGACTGAAACTGGTTTTCACCTGCAGAATAAAGTTTCTCCAGGCTCTTGATTCATCTCTTCCTTTGCTCTTCTCTGATCTCTGTTGGCTGTACTCAAAATATTCCATTAGCATCTTGTTATCTTTAATGTTTATTCACATGTCTGAAACTGGCTTTGAGCTGTGTTTCCAAAGACTGATGGAGCTGTAGCAGGGAAGTGGAGGAGCTGTAGTAATCCACAGATCTTGAAGATGACCAGAAAATTGCTTGGCCAGCAAATTAGTTTTGCACAGCCTCAGTACAGACCATGAGATGGAAGCAGTGAGAAACATGAGACAAAAAAACGCTCACAAGTTCAGCCCTAGGAAGCATTTAAAAGAAGTCTTTTGGGGACTACAAATAATTTTTACAATTAGAATATTATATTGCCATGTGAAAATGAAGCCTAGTTATTCATATAGCCCATAATCTATGACTACCAGACAAAGGAGTTATCCATCTATGTATGAATGATGAATGAAGGAAGGCCACGAGCAACACATCTGTGTTAAGAGTCTTACAATGAATCTGGGTTTCTGTAGACCATTACAAGCATTTCCAATGAGAAAGAGTCTGAAGCATTTTCACACTTGGGAATTTGATTAAAACATACAACAACTAGATTTAAACCCAGGAAAGCAGCTATATAAAAAAAAAAGCAACACTCTCTAAAATATCTTAGCAACAATTTTTAAGTTCTGCCTTATGTGCCATTACTTATTCACTTCCCCTTCTGGTCTACTTCTAGTGATGTAATTTTTTTTTGTTATAACTGAGCAAATCTAAATCTAAACTGACTGGCAAATTTCCTTCCTTCCAATCAGACAATTAAGAAAAGAAAGAGCCGTGATACCAGCCCACATATACGTACGTACGTGCTCTGTAGTCTACAAACTGTCTGAGAACAGTTGTCCTACCACTTGTGTTTTAACAGCCGACCAAGAAGAAACTGTAAGAATAGCTTTGTCTTTTAATCTAATCTGAGTGCTAACACATGCTTAACCAAGTTATTTATAATACACTTTCATTTCGCAGGATAAATTACTTCTCTCGGGGGCTGTGGACTACTGATAACAGTAGGAGTCCTGACCAGCGGATTCTATTTCCATCCTTAAAACCCATCAGCTGTACAATGCTGAACACGTCTCTCATCTGTGCGTCTGTTTCAGCAGTTGCAAAACAGAAATAACTGCACGCACCCCCGTATATACCGCGCTTTACAGGGACGCGTGAAAATCAGTTACCATTTGAAGCGTTTCAGTACCACTGGATGAAAGTGGCTACAAAAGGAAATATGGAGAATTAAGTTTACTGGCAGATAATTAATAGATTTACCTGTGTTGCCTCCCAGCCCCACTGCCTGTACTTGGGATCGTGGGTGAATCTCCACATATACCAGTAGGTCTCAATCACCTCTGGTCTTAGGATGTAATACTTCTCATTCTGCCGCACTGCCACCGCCTCCACACCACCATCAAATTTGAATGCTTCTGGACCCAGCTTTAATGCTGCAAAGGAAAGGGGGAGGGGGGGGAAGAAAAAAAAAGAAAAAATTTATTCCTTTCCAATCTTTGCAGGAAGGGTGGCTAGGAGACTGCTATATCCCAAGCATGTGAGAAAAGCAGAAACTAGCTTGTCTCTAAGCAGTCTCATAAATATTTCCTATTGTTGAGGCCTATAATTTTTCTTATGAATAATTTATCCAATTCCTGTGAGAAAACTACCTATCTTGACAGAAGTACAGTAATCCTCTTGAAAACTAATGAAACGCTAAGAATATAAACACATTAACACATTCAATTATAGGATAAAATTAAAAAGTGATCAACATCAGTTCTTTACAAGCAAAAGAAAAAAAATACGGTCAACAGAGGTTTTGATGCCCTTTGATCCCACCAAGCACAGCGGCAAAAAATCTTGGAACAAAACCAGGTATCACCATCTCAACCAACCTGCATCTTTATCCAAACTCACTTGGTTTAGGGAAGTGCTGTCAGGCCACCATACCTGATGTGCTTCATAATGTGATCCTCAAGTATTAGAACTAGGCAATGAAAACCCAGCTACACCTGAAAATAAATCTCTGAAGTAAGAGATTCACTATTTCAGCCCTTAAAGGAAGCCGTAATGGCCCTGTGCCAGCATCTGGAAGACTATTCATACAAAAAGGAAGTACCTGTAGAAAAACTGTCTATAATATGAAGATACAATTACATATATTTTTTTTATTATACAGCTACACATTATTCCTCAAATTTGACACAAATAATGCACTCTTACCTACAGTTGCACCCCACCCTTTGCTTTGGCAGAGAATTTTTAAGGTGCTGGACTTTGAAGCTGCACTCGAGCTTTAAAAGTTAGCAAAGAGATTAATCATGTAATTCCTACGGGCTAGAGGCTGAAATTAACCACGGTCTCATGACCCTGAAAGGGGAACCTTAGAATACTACAATGAAAAATATGAACACCTCCCACTGTGTGCCCCAGCAGAAAACCTCCAAAAAAAGTTCCTTAGTCTTTTTGTTTCAAGGGACTATGGCTCTGGATGCAAACAGCAAAAAGCACCACTCTCTGCTTCAGCCACAGAAGCGATAAGGAAAACTCCATCATGAAATGCTTATGACAGCTCTTTCAAAATGGGCCATTTTACCTGTTTCAGTAAAAAAAGTTTAAAATTTTTACTGCGATATCAATGAGATCAGATACAGAGTTCTACCTATCCAAAATTAAGAAGATAAGAATGGCCATACTGCACCAGATGGAAGTTCATCTGCTCCAGTATCATGTCTGCACAGTGGCCAAAGTCAGACAAGGGTGAAGAAGAGGAAGAACAGGCCAAGTTTATATGATACCTTTTTCCAGCTTCTCTACCAGTCTCCAATTTTTTTTGAGCTCAAGGCTTCTCCCAAACGAGACATACTTTTTTATGTAGTCAGTAATTCTTAACAGATTTATTTCCCAAGTACTTATCTGGTGTTTCCTTAAACCTATGCATGTCTTAAGCATCCAAAACAACCTCTGGTGAAGAGTTCCACATCTCTACTATCTCTTCAGTGTAGAACCACTTCTTTTTTTTGTTTTTATTTTTGTTTCCATTTTCAGCTTGGTTCCTACTAGACTCATTCAATAACCCCTAGGTCTTCCCTTGGAGAAGAGAGTGAACAACTGATTCCTATCTACTCTCTCCAGTCCCCTGCTGATTTTGCATCTGTTGTATCCTACCTAAACCATCCCTTTTACACACTGAGGAATGCTATCCCATCCAGTTGTTCCTTGAATGGATACTGTTTCATACCTTTAGTTTTCCTTCTAACCTTTCTCTGCAACTCTTTCAATTCTACTAGATCCTTTGTGAAATGCAAGGACTAGCCTGAATACAGCCCTAAAAGTGTGGACAAGATTAATACAGTGACATAATGACATTTTCTATTTTGTTCTTTCTCACTTTGTTTTTCCTAACTGCTACTGAGCTGACATTTTCATAATCTCAAGAGCAATTTCCTGAGTTGTAATGGTCAGTTAAGAGCTCATAATTTTATATGTGAGGTTAGGAATAATTTTTTCATAGGTGCCTCACTTTACATTTAACTACACTGAATTTAATTTAGTAATTTATTATGCAATTACTCAACCTCATAAGGTCCTTGTGCAATTTTTCAGCTTTCATCTTTGCTGAGTAGCTTTTTTAAAAAAAGTTATTATCAGCATGCTTGCTTTACTGTTCCTGCCCTTTTCCTGATATATGTGTATATATGTATAGATAAATATAAGGTATATATATTTTATTTGTATATAAATACATACACATTAAAATATAAAATGTAAATATGGATGTTTGATGGATGGACCACTCAGAGGATAAGGAACTGGATGGATGGCTGCACTCAAAGGGTTGTGGTCAACGGTTCAATGTTCAAGTGGAAACCAGTGACGAGTGGTGTTCCTCAGGGGTCAGTACTGGGACCAGTGCTGTTTAACATCTTTGTCAGCGACATGGACAGTGGGGTTGAGTGCATGCTCAGCAAGTTTGCCAAGGACACCAAGCTGTGTGGTGCGGTCAACACGCTGGAGGGAAGGGATGCCATCCAGAGGGACCTGGACAGGCTGGAGAGGTGGACCCATGCCAACCTCATGAAGTTCAACAAGGCCAAGTGCAAGGTCCTGCACGTGGGTCAGGGCAATCCCATGCACAAATACAGGTTGCGAGGAGAATGGACTGAGAACAGCCCTGAGGAGAAGGACATGGGGGTGCTGGCTGATGAGAAGCTCAACATAAGCCGGCAGTCATAGAATGGTTTAGGTTATTCTATAATATACATTTATACATATAGATACACATATGTGCATAAATATATATCAAATATATCAGAGTACCATTGGTTGACCAGGATTAGTCCACTTCAAGAGCTGACTATTTATCTCTACCCTATTTTTCATACTTCAACTATTTTTTCTCCATGCAGGTACTTGCAACTTATGCTGCAGCTGCTTAATATCCTTAAAAGGCCTTAGTAGAACACTTTTGAAAAATCCTTTTGGAAATCAGGTAAACCATGTCAGCTGTATTACTCTTATCCTCCAAAGAAGTTAAATTTCAGGCAGTTCTGGTGATGCATCACCTACAGAAACTGTGACAACTTCTCTTTCTTTGTAGCCTGCTGGTGCGTTAAATCTTTAATAATTTACTGATATCTACTTCTAACATTATTGCACACTCCAAGAAATTATACCACCCAGAGGATCAGTGATCCCTGCAGATTGTGACAATCTCACTGAATTTTTATCTGAGACCAAGGATGCAAAATTAATCACAGCACTTCTACTAGTAGCTGATTAAAATAAAGAAGCTACTATGAACATCGTACCTTTTGGGGGAACATTCTTCTAGGCAAAGAACCATCTAAGGCCATTTTACAATGCTAGGTCACACTTTAATCCAATTATTTTAGTATTAATGGGGCTGATAGACTATATTTCTAGTCAGGGAGAGCATATGAGAAACAATTTCATACCATAGTGCAAAATTGCAAAGCTTAACCAGTACCATTTAAAAAAGAGATTTTAACTGATTTAAAGTTTACTTCAATAAGAGCTGTATTTAGCAGTGCTGAAAATAAGGGCAAATCCTCAGACTTCTAGATAAATATCTATATATCCGATTTTAGAAATAATTTTGAAAACATGGCTTAATTTTTTTGTGTGTTCCTTTAAGACTACAGTCAATCTAGCAACACATTTCCTGAAGGTAAGAAAGGATTCATAGTTTTAACAATACTTTCTAGGTTCTAACTCTCATAAAATTTGAGGAAGAGACCCCCCAAGATACTTTTGTTTGAGACTCCCTGAACCATTCCATCAATGTACATTGTTATTTTATACTTCTCACAAAAACAAGTATTCTTATCATCTCTGCCTGTTTAGCTGCTTACTGAGAGTCTTGGGACAGAGACAGCATCTACTCATACCCTGTCAATGTCTCAGCTGAAATCTTAGTCATCTGGCTTATTCTACATTGGAATTGTCAGACATGAAAAACAGCAAATGCTGTAGCCAGATTCTGAGGACAGTTCTTGTCAGAAACTTTAAAGACTTAAAAAAAACTTTATCCTAAAATAATCTGTCCATAGTCAGTCAATACTTCACATATTATCGGCTAATGGCTAGGAAAATTCTTATTTATAAGGAATAATATTTTACTAAAAATAACATGTGCTGTAAATCAGCACATGCTGCTAATCTATATCCAGAAATAGTGTGGTGAGCAGCACTAGGGAAGTGATCGTCCCCCTGTACTCAGCACTGGTGAGACCCCACCTCGAGTACTGTGTTCAGTTTTGGGCCCCTCACTACAAGAAAGACATTGAGGTGTTGGAGTGTGTCCAGAGAAGGGCAACAAAGCTGGTGAGGGGTCTGGAGCAGAAGTCTTATGAGGAACAACTGAGGGAACTGGGGTTGTTTAGCCTGGAGAAGAGGAGGCTGAGGGGAGACCTTATCACTTTCTACAACTACCTGAAAGGAGGTTGTAGCGAGGTGGGGTCAATCTCTTCTCCGAAGTAACAAGCGATAGAATGCGAAGAAACATCCTCAGGTTGCACGAGGGCAGGTTTAGATTGGATATTATGAAAAATTTCTTCACTAAAAGGGTGAAAGAAGTGCATTTGTTCTGTGAAATTCTGTTTTGATTTTGCTGAGACTGGACCTTGAAAACAACGTTGATTTTTTTTCCTCGTGCTCAGCCCTTATGGAAATGTAGGTTGCTTCATAAAGTAGTATTTTACACTAATATATTATAAAACCAGGCATATACTGCAGTTTATTATGAGCAGCCCTGGGAAGACACAGGAAAGGACAGTTCTAGATGGTTTATCTGAAGAAAAGAGCACTCTATCCTCAGCACCTTGCTGTCTCCTCTGGGCGCACCAAATGGGGCAAGAGTTCTCCCAATTCTACAGGAGAGAGAGATCAGGCTCTCCCCTTCGCTGACTGAAACATAAACCTACCAGCTGAACCAGGATGCCTGTCTGCCCTCTGAAAGACAGTCTTTTTCTGCAGCCAGCTAGTCCTGCCATTGAAGTGCACAATTATGTCTCAAATATTGCTGTTAATGCATAATTAAGAAGTTGACATTTTGCACGTAACAGAGCTTTATTTTCTTTGAAAAATCAGTCCAGGGGAAAACAAACAAACAAACAAACAAACAAATCCATATTACTTCAATTGCAGGACTGAACAAAAGAAAACTAGGACACTGCAAATTTATAGCTGTCTGTACAACTTTCAGTCTGTTTCCTTCATGTGTGTGTTCTTATACGGTCATTAAATATGTAACCAAAACTTTTATCCCCCTGTCTTTTGACTTATTTAGGGTACAGAATAAACATCTGAAGGAATAAAATTAGGACTGCTGCACAAACAACTGTAAATTTAGTATTGCTTATTTTTAAGTGTCAAACATTCAAATGTTTAATTTCAATGTTCAATTTTTCAAAGTGCAATAATAGTTATTATGCCCTACCTTTTTCCTTAACCATCCTCTTTTTTTCCTTCCTTTTTTTTTTAATGCTATTGCTACCCAGGTAAAAGTATTGCTTATGAGCATCAAATTGAATTATTTAAAATTACAGGTAACTATACAATACTATGTAATCCTGTGAATAAATACATGAATTCTCATCTTAAAACTGCTTTTGAGTTTTAGTTATCATTACTTCTACTAGGAAGTTATTTCAGAAGCTCACTTCTCTGATGGCTACACAAAGCCATTTCCAATTTCCAACCTACATTTATTCACAGCGAGCTTACAAATCTTGCTCTTGGTACAACTGTGTTGTTTATATCTTAAAATAACTCTATTTCTTTTCAATGTTTACCCCTTGAGATGACAACAAAATTAATTCCCTTCTTTGGCATTATTTTTCCAGTCTGAGCAGGCCAACCTCTCTTATTTTCCCACTGTAAGATAAAAGCTCTGTTGCTCTAATCATTCCGTTGGTCCTTCTCTGCATTTATTCTGCTTGAAATTCAGATTTGTACAGCATATTCTGGATGACAAATTATACGTGTCTTCTAAGGCAGTGTTAATATTCTCTAATCTCTGCTGAAAATTTTTCACCTGATACAGACTAGGGCTGCACTGGTATTTTTCAACTCCCCATTTAGAAGACAGAGCTCCTGCCTTTTTTCTGGTGAACTTTTTACTTCTGACAGTCCAGTCCTCAAGATCTTCCTGTTTACTATTCTGAGACTCTTCTGTTTTAACTGTGTCTTATGACTTTTTGGCCACTGTAAGTGTAATCAGCACACTCCGACTTTATGCATCAAGGCCACTGTTAAAGATGTACAATAAACCTGATCCCTAAGGCTGAACTTGAGAAACTTCCAGCCCAACAATGAAGTCTGATATTGCCTCCTCATTAGTCACGTCTTTGGCCATCTCACAGTTTGCATACTAATGTTCATCCTCTCTCTAGTTTAATTGTACTTACCTAGAATATACTATTACTAAAACCAGTGAAAGGTGTATTTACAAATTTTTCACTCTACGTAACTGTAAGAACAGTATATATGAAATGAAAAATTGCCCTAGGTATATGGGAGGACAAGGGTTCACACTCACTCCTTTCTCCCTGCACCCATATAACCTATCTTAGCTGACTGATCCAAAAATAGGGATAAACGTGCAGTAAGAAACCATATAAAGTCTGGTTTGACATTTACTCACTATGGTGTAGGTCAGAAGTAAATACATTGATGTTAAAAAAATTATACTGGTATAAAACCAGTGCATGTTAGACAAGGCATAGGTCCATAACAAATCTTAAAAATAATTACGACAATTTCTGTAGTTCAACTACTGAAATAACTAGATTAGCAACGTATCTTACTTGTCCTGTCATATGACTCATGACACGTATGTGCAATTTCAGCTCCAAGCTGCAAATAATGTCCAGCTTTATCATCTCTGGAACCATCTGCTCCAAGGGCAAACATTCCCCCTGCAAAACAGGTCAAATGGCCCATCTTTCTTTCAAGGTGCCCGTTCTTCCACTCCCCGATGAAGGTCAGTCCTCCATTGGACTTTCTGATGAGATGTTTTTCTATGGCCTACAAGAAGATTAAGAGAGCTTTCAAATACTGTTTCATATGCAAGTGTTACACACTAACTCTTCTTCAAAGAGTAAGATACCGTTTTCAAAACAAAAATAATTTTCTTCTTTTGCCAAATTCACTTCTGAGCACTACAGGAACAAACAGTTATAAAAATATAATTTCAATGCACACAAAAAAATACCCTAACTGCGAAATGATGCTAATGAGATCAATCATAGGAAAATCACAACATAGATAACATGGCACTTTTAGCTGAGAATTCAGTACATATTTTATGGCTCAAACAATGTTAGTCTACCTGTTAACTCTGAGAAGGATCTGTTTGTTCTGTTGTACAGTCTGTGTGTTTTCAGCATAGATGCATGTCGGATACTTTTGGTCAGCAACATATGTAAAGGCAGCACCTGTACTCTCAGTCAACCTTTAATAGGAAGTGAGAGGAATGCTCCAGCCACCTTCTAGCTGCTTCTCCATAGCAGCTTTCTGATTGCACATGGTCATAGGACTGGTGAGGGTTAGAGCAGCTGTTCGCAACAAACATTATTATTTTATAGGCGAGGTAACTGATGCTTTTTCTTTGCACGTTTGTACAAATATATGTTGTTCCTTGTGATTTATAAATGGTATTCTTCTGGTAGTAGGAAGGAGAATAGCTGACCTAACTTTCCAAAGTTTGCAAACCATGTGGAACAACACATTTACTTAAGCCTCTTTCAGAGAGGTTCACAATCCCCACCAATCTACTGCAGTACTTACTATCTTTAGGGTTAGACAGTTTTTCTTGTAACTAGAATCTTGTTACAGTTTGAGTCCTACAATTATAAAGACAATTAGCTTCTTTACCATGGAGACATTATGCCTATCTTCTTTCCAGAAATCTCTTTGGTATTTACACACATAACCCTCTGATGGGTTTACTACTTCCTACAAAGTGCATGACCTGTGACTAGTCAGAGTACTCCAAGGCTGACTGGAGTTGAAAGATAAAAATGTCATTAAAAAGGCATTTACTCCTCTCCTTTCCATCCACAAGATCTATTACAGAAGTGAATTACTACCCCTCTCCATTACCTTTCTGGTATCTACAACAAATTACACTCCAAATGTCCATAACTCTATTTTGCACTACAACTAGATATACTGAGAACAAACAAGCAGAGGATCCTGCATATAAGGAAAGCTGTTACCATGGATGTGGAGGTCATGTCTGCTGCACATCTACAAGTCTCCTTGCTATCTACACAGTGCAAACTATGCCGTTCACTACAATACAGATTCAAGCAATAAATACATAGATTAATCAGCTTGCAACTTGTAATTCAGGTTTAGAAGTGGACAGTGAAATAGCTTTTCCCTTTAAATGAAAAGTGAGACTGTCTTTTGTTTTCAACAAATGGAGGAACAAAAAGCTTCAAGCTCTTCTGTGACTGTAGTAGGTATTTAAGTTAACTATTTCTTTTTAAGCTGATGCTTAAGTGATACAGAACTGTTAAAGCAGCTGTATTTAACCCAGCAATATTTGATAACACAGAAGTCCTCCATCCAGGTACTGAAATAACATCTGACAGCCTTCTGAACTTTTCTTCAACAAAAACTTTTCTAAAATCAAAAGTATTGAAATTACAGTTAGACAAGGCAGAATTTGTAGGATTAGGAGCCTCGTCTGGGGAAGACAATAATATAAACAGTAAACTGAAATAGTTGTGTTTCTGAATATGTATGTGTTTCTGTATGGTTTTCTGAATATGTTCTTGACTTGAGATGCTGCAGTGCTTACAGCAACTTTTCTGGATGGTTAAAGTGATGTGAATCTACACCTCAGCCACGTAGCCAGCGAAGATCTGGCAGCCCCCATATGACCAAGGTGAATGTAGTAGCTAAAAGCCAATGCAGTGGCTTACAGGGAGAAGACTGCATCAGTAGGGCCCTGCTCTTCACTTGTACTGTGGATTGAGCCATCATTTGGATGGTGCAATTTCTCCACTGTCCTCTATTGAGCCTGTGTGTTCTGAAGATGATGAGAGAGATGTGCTGGTCTGCATTCCTATTGAGTTAGCTTCTTCACTAATACCACTGACAGATCTGAAGTTTGTGCTTATGGCAGGATCCAGCGAGAAGAACACTGAAATAACTGACAGAGCAGGAACTAGTAAGTCTCTGACAGATGCTAGAGTGGTTGTCTAACCATCACGCAAATTGGCACTGAGGATTGGTATGATACCGTGGCTTCTGTTGCTGGGGAGCCTGATGTGGTTAACTGTACAAGCCTCATTTGTTCTGAAAGCATCTGTATAGGAAAGGTTGGATCTGGTGAAAATTCTGCTGCTGAAGATGATACTAAGATCTGTAGCACTAACTCTGCTGATTCAATTATCCCAGACTGTGACAAAAGTGACATTATGATGATTATAGGATTTTTTTTGACCACATAGTACATAAAAGGTGAGGAGTCCTTTTTAAAGGAAAGCTACTTTTACTATGAGGAGCAAGAAGGCTTAAAATGTTTGCATTATTTATTTCATGTGGAGAAAAACATTTTTTTTCCCAAATGTTGTGTGGAATTCCCTTTTGAATTGTATCTTTTTGTAATTTTGTAACTGTTGATGAGTAAATCGTTTCAGGAGCATTTCCAGGGGGACAAAAATCGCTGTGGTTGGCACCAGGAGAGCCAGCAAAGGCCAAATTTATACACATCTCCATGAGTTACTCCTTCACTCTAGACTTGCTTTCAGGGTTTGACTGAAGAACATCATCTAGATGCAATGTGGCCCTCTTTTGAACAGAGAATACATCTTCTGAACTTGAACATCACAGTCCTGTATGAGGGGCAGTTTTTGAAATCTGAAAATCAAGTTCTGTCAGCAACTTAATTATTAAGTTCCATCTTAAGAGCTGCAAGGAAGCATCCCCAAAAAGAAAATAAATGCATCCCTCTCAAAATACTTTATCGCTCAACAACCCACTGCTTGCTAACTGTATAAAAAGGACAATGAATATTTACAGTTATTAACAGGGAACAGCCGGGCATTGCTGGGAGCACTGCCTAGTGGACGAGAAAAGCTTGAGCAGGTTGGGACAGATCTGACATTTGTGTCCCGGGCTGGATGCCTGGGGCCACAGAGCACTCCAATAAATACTGTAAAGCAATGACATCCAGCCGGGACATGAGGAGTATACATGAACTAGAGGGAACATGCATACTTAAGGTCCCAAAGAAAAGACAGTTCACATCAGCTAAGAGATTAACTGATGAAGAAGCTTCCTTAGTCTGTGAAATGCCCAAAACAAGAGTGAGATGTGAAAACAGAATGTTCTCTATCCGATGTTCACGCTTTCTGTGACTTTTATGACTACAAAAAAAAGCATTTTCTGAGCTGTCTTGCAGCAGTACTTGCTCTGTTGTAATAATGAAACACACTGCTGAATCCTTTTAGCTATCTAATGCTGTGCAATGAGAAAGAGCGAGGATCAAATTAGAGAGCCTAACAAATTAGACTACTTAAGGCAACAGATCAAAAGGAAGCTTCCCTATCCTCTGGCTGATGCGAGACAGAGAAAAGACACTTTAAACTAGACTAGCTGGGAGGTCCACACGACGACGTTGAAAGCAAAATTAAGAGGGCCCACCCTCAGTACTTATCACCAAAAAAATTCTCAAAAAGTTTCACAATTTCAGCTCTTACCACAGCTGTGAATCTGTACACTAGGACATCGAAATGAAGTGTCCTTTACAGTGGATGACTGCACTAATGTTATATAGCGTGTAGAGGTCACGGATACAGAATTTGTTCGTACTGTTGTCATGAGGTATGTGGTAACCTGTGTAAGGCTTCATATGCCATGGATTGGAAATCATGACATCTGAAGAACAGATGCTGTCACCTTTCTTCCTCTTAATACCTCCAAGAAATGGGATATCACTGCCTACTGCAAGACCTGAGAGAGAGGGTATGGTTGTCTATTTTCTACTCTCCCCCCTGTAGCAAGCTAAGGCAGTGAAGTGTGGCTGGACAGATATCTTCTTTTAGACTGGTGGGTGCTGAGAACATTTCCAACTCTGTGCTATGAGTGGGAAGAATGTATTTTACACCCTTCCCCTTCTGCTTGCATAAATGACACAGAGGTTTCGCTCCAAGTTTTGGAAAACAAAGAGTAAGAAGAGTCAGCTATGGAGGAAGACCTATGTTATGGGCAACAACAAAAGCATGTTAAGGGAATGGACTGAGAGCAGCCCTGAGGAGAAGGACTTGGGGGTGCTGGTTGATGAGCAGCTCAACATGAACTGGCGATATGCGCTTGCAGCCCAGAAGGCCAACTGTATCCTGGGCTGCATCAAAAGAACCGCAGCCAGCAGGTCAAGGGAGATGATTCTGCCCCTCTACTCTGCTCTTGTGAGACCCCACCTGGAATACTGCGTCCAGCTCTGGAGCCCTCAACATAAGAAGGACATGGACCTGTTGGAACAAGTCCAGAGGAGGGCCACAAAGATGATCAGAGGGCTGGAGCACCTCTCCTATGAAGACAGGCTGAGAGAGTTGGGGTTGTTCAGCCTGGAGAAGAGAAGGCTCTGGGGAGACCTTATAGCAGCCTTCCAGAACTTTAAGGAGGCCTACAGGAAAGATGGGGAGGGACTATTTATCAGGGAGTGTAGTGATAGGATGAGGGGTAATGGTTTTAAATTGAAAGAGGGTCGATTTAGATTAGATATTGGGAAGAAATTCTTTACTCTGAGGGTGGTGAGACACTGGAAGAGGCTGCCCAGGGAAGTTGTGGATGCCTTATCCCTGGAAGTGTTCAAGGCCAGGTTGGATGGGGCTTTGAGCAACCTCATCTAGTGGAAGGTGTCTCTGCATATGGCAGGGGGATTGGAACTAGATGACCTTTAATGTCCCTTCCAACCTAAACCATTCTATGATTCTATGATTGGGCTCTTAAAAATATTTTGAGATTTTAAATAAAAATGCAAAATGCAATTATGTAAAACAAATCCTACTCATTGACTCTTTGCCCATGTCCTTCAGTCTCAAGTAGGGCCTGGGATAAACACAAACCCTGAACCAGAAGCATGTTCCACAAGGCATAAATCAGTATGGTTCATGCAGATTCAAATGTACACAGGTGGGTTTAGCTGAGAGAAAGCTGAAGAGAAAACCACACTTGCACTGCAGGTCATATCACACATGAAGCGGGAGCAGCTCAGGTCTTTCTCCTTCCTATCCACAGTGTGTTTTCATCTGGTCCCATATGTGCTTTGCTGTGTCTCCACTCAGAGACAGAGATTTGCCCATAGAAAATATTTGCAAGACTGGGCTTACAGTGAAGAGAATGAAAGGGAAAGTTTATTTTCTCTAATTTTAAAGTGCTCAGTTTAGGAATCAGAATAAAATATTTCAACCACAATGGATGTTAAACATCAACTGCTAAACATTTTTAAACCCACAAGACCCAATAAACTGTATTTTAGACAATTGAAAGTATTCAACTAACATTTTGAACTACTAATGTTGACTTTAACAAACCCTGGAAAGCTAAGGGAGTTCAAAAGGACTGGGAAATAGCTGATGCTTTAACAGTATCTTAAAAGGTTAAAAGAACAATCACATAAAATTAATTATGTGGTTTCAAAAATAAATGTTTGATTGACAAGTGCATACTGATATTACGAGTACTAGGAATTTCAGGAATTTCCTTGGTACTGTGCAAAATATTAGTCCTAAACAAATTCAAGGCAGCACGCGTGAAGCAGTTAAAAGCTGGCTTGCTAGAACAATTCAAACTGAAACAAAAAATTGTGAAAAATCCTCATCCCATGAAGATTCTGCAAAGATACTTTTATTCAATGCTAGGCAGCATTTCTACCAATGAATTTCAAGAAACAAATCTAAAAAGAATTTTCAGATGACACAAAAATTGATGGAGCTATAGATAGTGATAAAGGAAAAGTCAGTCCTGTAAAATCATTCAGAACAGGTGACAAAATTGTGTTTTAATAGAATTGAGCATAAGGTCACACATCCAGGAATCCCGAATGTAAATCACAGTGGTAGGAAAGCAGTAAATCAAAAGGACTATACCAACTTCAGAGTAAAACCAACTGGAAAGTGGATGACAGTGTGAGGCAAAAGTTAAGAGTGCAAACACAGCTCTTGGCTACATGAAGAGGAGAATACTGATAAGAAATCAGGCAATGACATGTAAGAAGAACTATTACATTCTTGTCTCCGTACTGAAGACCCCTGGAAAATACTTAGAAAAAAGCTTAAGAAAGAAGTCAAAGTCTGTTGTACATTGTGAGACTAAAGAAAATCACGCATTTCTCCTTCATGAGAAGATGCCTATCATACCTTTGTTAGTATCCAGCTACATGATGCAAATAGCCCTTTAAAACAACGCAGGGAAGAAAAAAGTTCAAGTAGCTGAAAGCCAAATATAACCAAATTCAGGTCAGGAATAAGACATATTACAGCTTCAAAGCAATTTCAGACTAGAACTTTCATTATATATCTTTTAAAATGTGAATTTTGAGAATTCCAAGAACAGGCGTTTTGCTTTAGGAGTCTGACTGCACTGAAACTAAGCTTTAAACGCTTATATTGAAAGAAACACAGCATGAACAGAGCATGGAACAAGTTATGCACCAAGCACATATCTGCACTTGGACAAGACTATGCGGTCCCTGCTGCTGTTGGTACCACAGCTGACTTGGCTAAAACTAGCTTAGTTACTACTCCCTACGTCTTAACTGTAGCACAGGCATGTTGGCATATATGGGCACAAGTGAGCCTGATGAAAAAAGATGCCTGCGTAAGGGGAAACTTAAAAAGTTAATTGCTTGGCAGCCTAAAGCTCAAGAGCCACCACAGAAAGGCCCCCACCCCAAATCCCACTGAACCACCCTGCAGTACTGCTCTGTTTGGGCAAGCACTGCTTCATCTGTGAGAGGGGGCAAGACCATATCACAAAAGAACTACAGAACAACAAATAGGCACGAACTACATTTTACAAGATAAATATGGAATATAACATTTAAATGTTTTAGGAAATAATTTTAAGAATAAAATAGTTCAGGACTTCAACTCCTAGAATGATTCTGAACGCTGGATAAAAACGACTTGGTCATTCTGTACACATCTTAGGGTTGTTAGATCTCTTTCTAATAAACTATAGCTTGGGCTTTTATATTATACCGTTTTGGACAAGCTGATTATTTTTTAGCACAATAATCTGCATCAGATACATTCCATAATAATACTTTTTAAACTACTCAGAGTGAAAGCTAGTGTTATTCATCGCTTGATTTCTTATAACTTACATAATCAAAGGAAGTCCTGTGGTTTGAGGTTTTTTTAATTATTAAAGATGATTTTTAAGTTCCACTGTATTGGAAAACTCAATGAATTATAATCACCTCAATGGCATCGTCGTACATTTTCCTTGCCTCCGTGTCCATCTTGTCTGACATAAGCCAGGCTTTCAATAAATATTCATAAAAACTGTCTCCCAGCCCGCCCACGGATGTGTGATCTGTAGGAGGGAAAGAGGAAAAAAAAAGTTGAAGTTGTTACATAATAGCACCTTAAATTTATTCAAAATATAAACTTATGATGTTTTTAAGGTCTACCGTTGTAGAATTATCAATATCTTAAGCCTCTTTAGCAGGACAAAGCTGCACTGTATCCCCTATCTTCTCCAAAATTAACTTCATAGGTGTGGAACCTGATGTATGTGTTTGCTATTTGTCATTCTGCACAGGCTATCCCTCATATCAAAATGTAATTTAACTTCTGGTTTTACTTCATTCCACAGAACGTAACTGTTTTGCTGCTAAGGTTTGGGATTTTTAAATTTTTTTTTACTATCTATAAAAAAGCATAGATTAAAAAACCATAAGATCTTGGTATCCAGGATGCAACCAGGTCATGTGTCTGGCTCTAAACTGCCATGAACTACAGAGAATCCAAACTTTTCAGGAGATTTTAATTTCCAACAGGGTAGTTACTTAACAGACTAATGAATTTCTCAAAGTAAATGTTCTTACTTCAATTCTTTCAGTCAAAAGGGAGGCAAATGGCCTTTGCCATGTTACAACACAAGCCCCGCTCTGTTCCTCCGTGCCTGAGCAGCCATGCAGAGCTATGCCACGTGCTATGGGGCAAGGCTGCTTTGCTATTAGAATCCACCACATAAACTGGACCTCCTAACACACAGATTTCTTTTCTCACCTTTTTTCCTTGCAGAGGTTGCCTTTCACAAGTATCATCGTTGCTATTCTGTGCTGACAGACCACATGAGAACTACCCACGTTTCTCTTTGGGTGAACTATCATACATCCCCACAAAAAGCCTACTGATCTGACTCAGTCTTGGAGCTCCTGTTCCAACCACAGTAAGCACTCCCTCAGTACACCCTTCATTCAAAAAACAGTACAGTCTATGAGATTTAATAAGTGACTCCAAC
This sequence comes from Anarhynchus alexandrinus, assembly GCA_008711295.1. Taxonomy (NCBI): domain Eukaryota; kingdom Metazoa; phylum Chordata; class Aves; order Charadriiformes; family Charadriidae; genus Anarhynchus; species Anarhynchus alexandrinus. The sequence goes on along the minus strand of VUYV01000166.1, from coordinate 1,573,693 downwards.
CACCACAGCACATAACCTTTTCTTTCCCAACGTTACAGCCCCCAAAATGCTGGCACCAAAACAACCTTAGTCTGCTGAAGCTAGGTGAAGGAAATGTTTAAGACCAACTTTGCCAGAAATTCACTGCCCGAAGCATGGCTGTTAGAGTCATGCAAGTTCCCTTTTACCAGGTGAAATAAAGAGAAGATATGATACTTCCTTTTACGAGGTACCTCAAAAAAGTGGTATTATTCACAGTCTTTCTGGGATAAAGGTGCAAAAGAGAGGTTGGAGCTCTCCTCTATTCCTTTTTCCTCCAAGTGCCACCCTGCCCCAGCATGTCTGCTTGTCTCTGAAGATGCAAATAGGAGGTTAGAGCTGGTAGATGCTTCTATCCTAACTCCTTTAGCTGTCTCTTGACTCCTCTGCTACTTACCAATGGATTTCTAAACAAAGGAAGGAGCAAGTGGAAAGCCTATAGCTTTCCCATTTGTTTTCAGGTTGTGAATTTGGAGGAAATAACTTCATGCCCTTCTCTTATATCTCAGTATCTCCTAGACAGCCTTTTCACACCCAGCTAACTCAGTGATTTAACTACAAATGAGTTTTCCTACGTTTTCTAGCTCTGGGTTGTAAGAGGGCATTCAGGTCACGAGTCACTTTCTTCCACAAATGCAAGGGCTAGAAATTACTCCTTCAATGCACAATTACATTGTCAAGTAGACACAAGCACTAAGGATCTATGGTTTCCAGAAAAAAATAAACAAACCATCCCAAGACTCCAAAGTTACGCCTCATGTGAGCATTACTCAGGCATTGTCTTCACAAATGATACAGTTTAAAACTACTTCTGTGAAGCTGCTGCCTCCTCCCCAGCTGAGCTGTCACCTGAGTCAGCACTGCTCCTCTGCCAGATTTCTTTCACAGGTGCACTCAGTCCCCAAACACGAGGGGATTGCTGAGGATCCCTCAGCAGTGTTTGTCTCACACCAGCTCCAGCTAGGTTCGGGACAGGAAAGAGCAGGAAGAGGAGTGGGGAAAAGTTTATTTCCTAAACAGAGAAATCCACCTTCCAGGTGAGTTTCCAAAGTCAATTATCAGAAACACCCCGTTTCACATCTACTTCTTCAGGTGCTCATTGGAGAACTGTCATTCTCTCCTGTCAGCAGCAATCTTCTCCTCCTCCACATTGCTTCTTGTCTTAGGTGAAAGTGCAGGGAACACAGGAACCATCGGGACACACAGCACGGCACCATCCCCTAGACAGCCTTTTTTGCACCTTCTCCATACGTTCGGAGAACAGAGCTGCGCAAGATACAGATCCTCCTCCCACTCAGCAACTGAGATGCGAACGTGGTACAGCTAAGGGCTTCTGAGGGCCTCGCAGCTCTTAGCAGCAGTGTTTTCTTTATTCCCCTTTCACATACCTCATTCCAACTCTGAACTACTAGGAGTTTTCAAGGCTCCTCTCCCATTAAACACTGGGGTCCACCACTCCCCAGCCGATGCCCTTCACAGATGGACCAGAGGGTAGACCTGTCAGAAAGGGCAAACTGATTCTGTTCCTTTTCAGCAGCAGGAGAGATGAAATATTTTTGCTGGTCGCATATGATAAGACATGATGGACAGAGATGTTTCATGCAGGAGGGAAGCAGTACTTCAAGGGAGCTGAGTGCACTGAGATACAGCTGTCTTTATTTTCCCGACCCCTCCCCATCTGCAAAAAATGGCAGAAAGCGGGTGGGGGTGTGAAAAGAAGGCCACGCAGCAGCTGAGCTGAGGTTTAAGCACAGCATGTTTTCCAACTTCTACAGCGGCATTAGCTGCACCCCGGGCAAGATCTTCTTCAGGTCTTCTAGTGTCAGAAGGTGTTGCTAAAGCAGAATTTGCTGCATTTTGTGTAAGGATTATAACTAGAAATGACTGAAAATTAAAACACTTCTTGTGATGATTGCAGGACTTTGACAACTTGCTCTCACCCAGAGTGGAAATGCAAAAGAACTATTTTTCAAGACTCCTAAGCTGGTGTAAACTGTAGATTTGGGTCATCATACACCATTCTCTCCTATAAACAAAGCTTCTGACACAAACTTATCATCAGAAGATCCATGGTGGTTATCACTCTCTCCTGCTATTTGAGCTACAGCTCAGATGGATTCAGAGATTTAATTCAGCTCAACTCTAAATGTCTTGCTCATAAAAATGTTTTGCACATAAAATATTTTGAAATTTTTCAATCAGCCCTAACCTTGCATGTCAATCCAGAGTACTAAAAAGAACAACTCATGATTTGAATAACCAGTTTACAATAGTGTCTTGGCACTGGGTACTCTTCCATAGACAGCTGTGAATTTAAGTATTGTGTTTAAAATGTTTGTAAGTGTTTTTGCAAATTTAAAAATTGGTTTAATTTTTCACATATTTGATCTACAGGAATTTTTTAATTCACTCTATGTCATTTAAAGGTTTTTACTGTGAAGAAGTATTTCACAGTGAAATCCTGAAGTAAAATTCTTTCCAGATAAAGACAAATATAGCAAAGAGAACAGAAGTATGAGGGCATATCAAATACGGCAGAAGCCACATATTCTGTTCATTGATATGTATACATTTTTAGAACATTCATTTCTTCCAATCGAGACAAAGATATTTTTTTATTCCCCATTTTTTCAAATGTAGGCCCAGATGAATGGGCAAACATGAAAGGATTACAGTCAAGGATTTCTCGGGAGCCTTATTTTAAATTAATAGACACAGTAGCTACAGTTGCAAAGAGTACCTTCAATTATTGAAACCAAAAGTAATTACAAAAAGCACTGTATTTTTTCTGGTTTGTCACACAGTTGCATATTGTGTGCAAACCTGTGCAGTCAGTCTGTTTGTAGGCTTCCTCCTTGACAGAAAGAGACAAAATCTTAAGACAAAGATATTTACAGTTTATAGCAACATTTTTGCTCAGATACTTCAAGAGATTTACATCCTGGTAAATATTGGCATTTTTCTTCTTAATAAACAGCAGGCAATTGAAAAAAAAAACCACCCAATCCATTTCATAGCAATATTTTAACGAGTTTTTAATTTACTGATAAAAGGAGATCTATATTTAGTCAAATATTGTGTCTCCGCTAATATTACAAAAGTCCCATCCACCTCTTTCCCACAGACTGAGTGGAGGACCTTCTTTTAAATTCTCAGACAATCATTACCTAAAATTTCTAAAGCTAGTTTCACTCGAAATGAATGTATTCATATCAGCAATCCATTAGTTTACTGCTGAAACAGCCTCCTCTGACGAGAACGAGAACAATAATTTCACAGCAAACCGCAGGAACACATATGAGGTCAGAAAGGAGCGTCCATGCTACCTCTAACTGAAATGACAATGAATCTCAGCATGAGATAGGAGGGAGAATCTGTGGCTCTCTGGTGACTTGTTCTCTGCAAGTGAAATTGTTTCTTTACAAATCTGGGGAGAGACAAATAAACTTGTTTTTTCTCAGCTAGCTCTCCGGGGTGGAGGCAGCGGGGTTCCCCCTCCTCAATTACAGCTGAGGCACTGTGACGGATCTGACTGTTCTTCCTCTCCACGACTAATTTTTTGGGGGATGGGAGTAGATAATACAGATACTAGGCATTCACATAGCTCATTCTCTCCTTTCTCGTGCCCAGATCTACCTGACGGCTGTAAATAACTTCCTCCACAGCAGGACAGTTTCTAAATGAATGGCAGTGGTTCCCAAGAATACGGTTATGGCAGCAGACTGCAAGCTACAAACACGTGCCACCTCCTTTTGTTTACAGGGAAAGTTTGGTTCAGTGAACAATAACATATTTTCCACAACAACTGAAAGCCCCCTAAAGATAACATTAATAACAGAACCTGCCCTAATGAAGGTCTACCTGCTCTCTAGAGCAAACTTAAGATGCGCAAATTATTTTTAAGCAGATGGCTTTAAGTAGTTAACAGCAGCTTAATGAGGCAAATTAAAAACAGTTCATGATTTGCTAAACCCTCTCTGCTTTGTGCCTTAATTGTTCAATTGTCATCTCTTGGCAATGAGCAGGAATAAAGAAAGAAGCCAGGCATTGTTTTAAAAGCAGCAGATTATGCCAGAACTGATGCAGTAGACGCAACACCTGAGGGTGAGCAGATGGGTAGTGAGCCACTGCCCCTTCCTGACCCCAGGGCACGTCCTCCCGGCCTTCCTTTGCGTCCACAGAGCTTACCCGTCACTTACTGCACACGGAATTAAAAAGATGAAATAAAATGCTGAGCAGAAGTACGTTAAGCACGCACAGGCTGCCATGTTGAAAAGCGGTATGGTGAGAGAGCATTTTGGCAGTACATAAGCACAAGCAGGAGATGAGGATCAACTATACCGATAGTATTTTTAATTAATGAATTTGCAACTCTAACACCGATTTAATATTTTAAAGTACAGACTGCTAGAGAGCCAAGCAAAGAATTGGAAATCTGGCAATATGTAAAAGAAACTCAGGTCTTAGAACTGAAATCGTTAGTTATGAGTCTAAAGTAAAGGAAAACTAACTTAAACCTGCCTACAGTGCTATACCCAATAGACTGGAAACAGCAAGATGAACAAACTACTGATTCATTTCAACCAAAAGAAGGCTAGTACAGAAGACTTGTAAAGACTAGTACTTTACAACAAAAGAACAATATAGTAAAAGGGGAGGCTGATTTTCCTTAAGGACCACAAACACTGTATCTTTGAGAAAGTGCTATTGTAATTTGTCAGGAAAGGAGTTCAAGAGTGGAAAAGATAAGTGACTGGGAGGCAGTAGTGAAGCGATTAAGCTAATATTAAATTTCATTAAGAAATCCACACACTCCATCACCATTAGTTGTTCTAGGTACCAACTGGCCTTACACTGCAGAAGCCCGTGTAGGGAACTTTTAAAGAATTGCTTTTCTGTTTGTCTTCAGAGTGGCTCTGATTAAATTTCAGTTCAATCTTTACTTCATGTAGTTGGGCTTAGTGCCCCTCAGCTGCTCTAAATAGGTGCAAGCTCCCTTTCTAATCCTTTAATCCAGAAAGCTGAGGCCCTGGAAATTGCAGCTGCTGCAATTCACAGTGGAAATTCAACCTAAGGATGTCATAAGCCATAGTGGATGGCTTAAAAGTGCAAACACTTGTAAATTAACTGCAGCAGAGGCAGCCCTGATAAAAGGAGGTGGAGGTGCAATTTTTAGTCAGCTATGAATCATTTATCACTAAGGAACACGTTACCAGCATGAGAATTTTTCTGAAAACACGCAGGTTGTCACACAACGGAACTACATTCAAAGAACAGTTAAGGTTGCAAAGCCAAGCATTTATAAGTTAGGAGATAGCTGAACAGACAAGCTGAACATGCTTCCCGTTCTATGGTCTGGTGTCACAACAGATTCAAGCAACACGAAAAACCGAGCTCAGCTCCTCCCAACCTGGGGATGCGTGATCACGCCTGCGCAGCACACACAACTCGAGAGAATGTAGCAGCTAAATACTCCATATGGAGAAAGTAGATGTGAATATTTTTCAAAGGCTTGAAAAAATGTGGATGGTTTTCTCCTCAAGCAGTCCTGAAACAAATAATTCCCACAGTATTTCATATCCAAAACATGATGGTTCTTGAGTTTCTTAACTGTACGCTTAGAAAAAACAAACTTTAATTTGGGTAGAATCACATTCCACTTCTAACTTCATTTAGAAATGGCTGAAGTGTTTTTGTCAAAGCTGTTTAAAAAAAAAATGAACAAAACAGCTTGAGGCAGACAGAAAATTCCAGTTGGAAGAGCTGAAGTTTGGCAGCTACAAGAAACTGAGAACACAATCACTTAATGGAAAGTGTTGCACAATCTTAACTGTAAGTGCTACCACTGTCTTGTATAATAAAATTAAGCAAAATGACTTCCTAGAACTGTACTGATTATCAAACTAAAGATTAAAATTCTCAAACTTGCACAATTCAAGTGTGTGCGAAGACAATAGAAATAATTTGAAACAGACCAGCAAGTACAAGTAGCTCAATTAATACATATACTTAGGTAACTCATGTTGTTAGAACCAAAACGCATCTTCAAATTGAATGTAGTTTATGATTCTGTAATATCAAAGGAGTATCCTAATTTGGTATCTTACAACAGGCTCTCTTTCCACACTCAGGAATTCACAGCTGGAATAAATATTTTCCTTTTTGTATTCAAACTTCCCTGAAACTTCAAAACATTCCAGCTATTATTTATAATTCTGGAGAGATTTATGTCATCCTTCAGAAGACACGTTCAAGAATTAAGGACCGATCAACTAAATACATCAAGTCCACATGCAAAAATTAGAAACGCATTAGACCATTACATTGGTGCTTTTACTGAAATGTGAAGTTGCGCTTTATCACCTGAAGTTGTCCTTTCCAGATTATTACACTCACCAACAGTCACACGAAAGAAGCACACCTGCCTCTGCCAAGCTTGAAGTCAGTGTAAATCCCACCTGCACTGGTAGCTTTAAGTAAGCTGCTGGAATTTGCAGTGGATTGATGGGAAGTCAGGTACGTGTTTACCTCTGATGACTTTTTTGAACTGACAGGTAGCTGTGAAAAAGCAGCCAAGGGGTGGTAACACCTTCTGCCACAACCAACACTGCTGTGGGTATGTGCCCACAACCCAGAGTCCCTTTTGAGTAAGAGTTTCTACATAGGGGGATCGACAAGCTCTCGATGTCATGACAACCTTTAGTTTATTCACCTTAGTCTTCCTATAAGATCTCAACTCTCATCTTACAGATTAAAAACATGAAAATGGGAGAGAGAAAGCCTTTATTAGATAAAATCTAGCCCAACACCCATCTATGCAAAATTAGCTGGCAAAACCACTGTCAACAACTTCGCCCTCTCCCTTCAAGTTGTGTCAAGACCATAGCAGTTTACATACGTATGTATGTACGTGTGTGTATATATATAACATATGAATGCTGACAGTCAAAAGAGATTCAAAGAAGTAATGAAAGACACTCCCTTTTTTTGATGTACTTATGGATTATACCACACACAATGTAAATCCAGGCTACTCTGCATGTTTCTTTCTCCTAGACTTTTATCTATGTATCTCTTATTTTTCTTCTTATGACATATGCCTGAAATTGCGCACACAGCTAACTGAAGTTTTGGTGACTCTGTAGGTGCTAGGAAATTGTGCTTATTCTAAGACTTACTCCGTCCATGCTCTATGACTGAGACTGAGTTACCACACCCTAAATTTGGGCTGCATTCATCACTATCCCTCTCTTATTTTTGACCATATAGGCCAAAAAGTGCTACAGTGTGATCTGCAATCAAAGATCAGCTCTGTCTTCACATAGATCTCCAAAAGGAGACGGTATTTTACCTTGCTGCTACAGGACAGTCCAGCTCCCCGGGAACTGCATGATTAAATGAACCCATCAGGAAAATACATTCAACGTCCACCGAACAAGACTATAGACCCTCTCCTCTCAGTGTCACCAAACTGGAAATGTTTCTCACATGATGACCAGAAGGTACATCTCCACACATAACTGAGAATATGAAGTCTCACATACCAAAGATAGAATGAAAAGAAATTAACTACTATATGGCACCTGAAATCTACCAGTGGTCTAAAGAGCGTTGATATAAGCAGTTTGTGCACAGCCTCCAACAAATAAGTGATATAGAAGGAATAAAATAAAAACAAGTAACTGTAATAAGGCCGTTACAAGTTTGTAATTGGACTTTGATAGGCTTCCCTTTGATAGGAAATGAGTAAGTCAAGAGCAGTTCAAAAATACAGTTTAAGAAATAACTAGATTCCACGGAGCTCAAACTTGAAAAACTCACAGAGCATGTGTCAAAGGATACCTTTTCAGTCCCCAGTCATTTTCAGTTTGCTGTCTTCAAAGCCAACAATTTAAACTCTCAAGAGTATCAGGCGGTACCCTAAGACATGTCAGACTCTGTTAATACAGATTAATTTACTGAATTTACAGTCAGGAAAAGAAATTATAAAGCTGTTGCGGGACAGATTTCAAATTCTAGATATTGATGCACTCCCCACCAAGATCATGTTCTAAAAGTACAGTTTGGTGGTACAGCAAGATAAAATTTTCATCTCTTTCCACAGTAACGCATGCAAGCACTTTCAAAACCCAGTTACACCATATCCAAATCCTAGCTTTAGGAATTATTTATAGACACCCCCTTTCAAATGCATAATTCATATCCATGTTTAACCTTCCAATAACAGTAGCATCTTTAACATGCTAAACAAAGCTTTTATTTGTCTAGCTTTTTCAGCATCTTGCTCAACAGACCAGCAAAACGTCTTAACCTTGTAGACTTATAAAAGTATATTCCCTGTAACACACAGCTCTGCTCTATTTCATGAAAACAAAGTTTTAACAGATTAACTTGCTCTTCGTTTCTAATGAATAACCAAATTTGAATGCAGCCTTTTCTTGGAACACAGATAATTACATTTGTACATGGTTATAAAGCAAAAGGGCAAGGGGAATTCCCCATCAGAGATTACATAGATTATTTTATATTCAAAACACATGCATGCTCCTAAATACAGAACAAGACAGAATATTTTGGAGAGAAAAATTAAGGACATCTGCCAAGATAGCAAAGAAAATTAAACAGCAGAGAACCACCCCCACCTCCTCATCTGCAACTGATACACGCATGCCTACTGCTGAAGTCGAGAAATCATGTTGTATTTTTATTTGTTCATAATGTACTCAACTGAAAGCAGATTTGAAATAAAAATCTCAACCACAATAAATGCCTGCATTAATCTCCAAGCTAACCATCACATAGATCACGTATCTCCAGTTCTATAACTGACGTTCCAACCACAAATCAAAAAAGAAATTTACTTGCTAAATCAAATAAATGTGCAAAGATGAAGTCAGGCTGGGAACTACTTCTACAAGCACTTCTACAATAGATAAAATTAATTATTTTAATCCTGCACCATTTCTATTTAAGAGAGAGAAAATCTTTTCCTTATGCCAAAAGGGAAAAAAAAAATCACTCAAGAATTAAAGCATTAGAAACTATTATTCACAAGTCCAAATTGAAGGTCATTATCTGAAAAGTTTTGTAAAATACTTTTTGGAAAATACAAGCTTACTTGACTCAATTCCCTTTACTTTCTTTTAGGTTATGGATGTTTTGCTAGAACTTGACATTTCATTTCACAATTTGATTTTTCATGACACTTGGCGTTGCTGGTTTTTAGTGTTGTCTAGAGCATGTAGGGGTGTTAACAGGTATCATTTAAGAGATTACTTCTGCTAATCAGGGCATCTAGCAAATAAACAAACAATGTAAGGAGGGGGAATGCAAAGTACCTTCATAGTTAAAGGAGAACACTAGCAGCTTCAGCTGGCAATGACAGGAATTTTCCAAAACCAGCATCTTTCTCACTACCCATAACCAGACTATCAACATGTTAGTTTATACTACATTTATATTTTTATCTGAAATATTTATCTGCAGTATTTCTTTAATCTTTTGAAAGACCCTTCACTCTTCAGTATTGTTCACTTCACCTTGCAATCTGCAAGGGTTTTAATCTCCTAGAGGTAGATGTAAAGACTGAGAGAAAGGGTTTCTTGCTTATTTTGAACATTGAAAGCCCCAATAATAGAAATCCAAATAGTGAATTATCAATCTCTGCAGCACCTTTCAAAGTCTGCATTCAAGAGAGCCACTCTTCCTATAGAGCTCACACTGCCAGGACAGTATCCTTCAGGGGACATGGTGATTATTTTCAGTATTAGGACTCTGACACATGGGGATATGCAGAATGTGAGAGCACCTTCTTCATCAAGTTATCTGGTTAAGGACTATTCAGTATAAAAGAAATAACAAATGACAAGGAAATTGGTAAATTAAACACACAGGCATTAACAAGCAGATGGTAACAGACAATAACACAGACCAGAACTCTTCAGCTACTGATTGATGGGCCATTAAAGGAACTACTCGGGCATTGCCTCAGAGAGCCAACCTGAACTTTGTCACTGATAAGAAGGGGGAAATATGGTTGTCATGAGCATTGTGAGGTATTTGAGGGGACCTGCAGGACTGTGCAAATCATTTAAGGAACAGCAGAAAGAGCCTGTGGCTTTAGATAAAACTTACTTCAGGTTATTTAGGGGAAGGGCCAAAGGGAGGGAAAGGGAAGGATCAGGGTGGATTGGGGAGGAACGAGCAAGGGAAAAATGGAGAGGAGGTGGGTTAAAAGGGCCGGGTTGCATGTAGACAGGCTGTTGATCAACACGCTTGTCTGAGCCCCTCACCCTACCAGCAGAGTCTGCCTTATCTTCTTTTTAAATCCTGTAATTTTTGCCTGTAATCAATCCCATGTTGCTATCCTATGTGTGTAAACAAGGTGTAAACACCAGCAGCTGCAGAAGAGGCCACGGGTCACAGAGCCTGCAGGTCTAGATGCCAGCACCTGGGGAGACTGGCAGGCAAGACAGGTCTGGGTGCCAGTAACTGGAGGGACTGGGATGTGTGTTGCAAGGTTGGAGTGCCAGCAGCTGGAGAGAGAGAGGCTACAGGTCACAGGGGCCTGTAGGTCTGGGTGCCAGCAGCTGGAGGAAAATAATGGGTTCATCTGCCAACTGGGAAGACCCGCGTGTGTTTGTTTTTCCCGGTGAATTTAATGCTGAGTGCGTGTGTGTACACAGAATTCATTAACAAACTTCAAGCTGGATGAGCTGGTGAGTAGGAGGAGACCTGCATCTGAAAAGACCCAAGCTCTGAGCCCATGGCTGCATGGTCCAGGGTTCAAGCACGGGTATTAGGCAGACTGGGAGACTTTGCTAATATTTGAAGGATCCGTGAGTGTGAGGGTGCTTGTGAAGAGTGTGTGAGTGCATCCATCTATTTGACAGCGAGCATCAGGAGGAGCAGCAAGACCTGGCTACCCGTACGCATGTTTTATGTGAGTTGTGCCAGCAAAGGCTGTCGGTGGCAGTCTGTGCGGGCAGCCGCATTAATGTCGTTTTAGTGTATGCATGCACCTCTCTAGGACATGTCCTCAGCCTCACTACTGGCCAAACCTGCAAATGGGAACAGCAGCAGACACATCCATTGGACTGGGATGGAGACACCTGTACCCGGCTGGGCTTCAATAGCTGGGAAGGAGGAATTCCCTGGTCTCAGAATCCGCTGGATGCAGTGGCTTTCTTAATGTCTTTAACAAAGTGCATTGCAAACATTTAGATCGAACTAATTTTCAATTTTCCTTTAAATACTGACAAATAAATATAGACAGATGGTGCTATGTATTTGCTAAAATGTCATATCACAAATGAAAACAGATAGGCTGTATTACTCATGGTTTGTCTATTACCTGCAAGAGTTTAAATGAAGCGGTTCAGTTAATTACCTAGCTCAGCCCAAGAGCATTGGACTAAAACCAGCTGTACAGTCAGGCATAAAAATTTAGGAATATTCACCCAATATTTGTACTGATTTAATGACAGTAATTTAAAATTGGTTTTATTGCTTTTCCTACATGTCAAAATTGCACCATTTTAACAGAAGTGTAAATCTAATCCAATCAAATTAAATCCACAGAAGCCTTCTCTAAATAGTATTTTAAAATTAAAAGTGCTTAGTTTGGTTTAATTTAAGCATTTAGTGTTAAAAATGAAAGACCACCTGGAGAGACTTGAAATATGCACATCCACAAAGAAATTTGCTTTCGTTTATTTAAAGGTTAGTCTACAGCACAAACAACGGGGAAACGGAAGATATAAATTTCTCCCATTCAGCCACCTTGGTTGCACCTCTACTTACTCTGTAGTAACAGATGCAGGGAACTGCAAGACAGCGAGAACATCACCTTAAGGTGCTAAGGCAGCGTGTGTAACAAGGCAGGATAAATACCTGTGTGAATTCTCTTATTTGTCTTTAGAGGCTAGTCATCGCTGTTTGTACATGAAAGCCAGCATTTAAATTTAGTGCATTAAATACACATATGTGCACGTATGTCACATTGTTGGCGAGTCCTTGTAAAGTTGCTGACAGAGTCCCCTCATCGGGTTTTTAACTTAGTCCACTTGCAAGTCTGACTAAAGGGGCTTGTTTTCGGTAAGGAGACACAATGCAAGCACTGTAGAATTGACTGCAGTCTGAATGTCCATCACATCAGCATTAAGTGATGGTAATTTCAGTATCTGCTATTACATTCCTAACAGTAATGCGCAGTCCATGCACCGTAAATTCACATCCTAGCTTACTTCACAGTAACTTGTTAATGTGCTCACATATCACTAAGGTGTAATAAACACATAGAATAGACATGTCTGCTTATTTTCTTGCATATAGAAGGCAGATATAGACTAAAATGCAATTTTAGCTAAACCGACACAACTTCATAACCAACGCAGGTAACTCCACAGGTAGCCCAACTGCAGGAAGTAAGATGTAAAGCCAGAGCGATTTGAGTTCCTCTTCAGTAACATTATTACTTGCAAGAGATGTTGGAACCAGATGAAATGCAATAATTTGTTCTCAGTATTGAAAAGTAGAAAGGAAGAATGCGCAATTTACAGAAATGTGCAAACATAAGCGGCATGTCCTGACTTGGCAATAACATGCAGATTGGCTTTTTTTTTTGTTACTGCTTTCTAGTTGGTTTTCTCACCTAACCTGTTTGCAAATGTGAATTAGAATTAAGTTTTCTCACCATATTTTCATTTTTTAAAAAATATGGGTTTTTTCATTACAAATTAATTTCCATAATTCTGAAATCTCTTGCTTTTAATCAAAATTCTAGTCGTTACATCTCTTAGCAGGCTTCTCTAGAGAGCACTGTCACTGTTTTTTAAAATAATTTAAATTGAAAGTTCTGATGCTTACACCAAACCAACTACTCACCAAGTGAAACGAAAAGCTAACAAAGTTAACTGGAGGTTCATGTGAGAGGGTAGAATATGCTTCTTGCCAGCTATTTTCCTCTCAGTCTTACAGAAACTGAATCCCCAGGGCAGAAGTATTGTAAATCACTTGTTCCTACTGGACCATCACCTTAGTCCTTAAGTAAAAATTGAATCTGTCAACATTCCTGTAGGCATTACAGCTCTGCCTTCTAGCAAAAGCCCCAGCGAGCTGCCAAATCCTGAGCTGAATCCATTAAAAAGCTGTCTGTCATACCACTCATGCTGTAGTAATACCTGCACATTACAAGCTTAAACACAAATATTTAGCCTACAGATGACATAATTTTCCTCCTCCTGGGTATAATGCACTCAATTCCTGCTACACAGCAGTAAGGGCCCAGTCATGTACAGCTGTATTATGAAGCATTTCCACTGGAAAGCATGGAGATTTAGCAGTGACCAGTAAGCCACTCACCCGACAGTTTTTAGGACTTTAGGGTTTTATGGCATTCAAATGGAAAAAAAAAAAGATGGGATGGAACAGTAGTCCCTGTGCAGCCCTGCCTGCTGTGGCTCCTGACCCTGGTTGCTGCTGCTTCACCAGGCAGGAAGAAAAAGAAAGAAGATAATCTGTCACCAAAACCCTTCTTCAAGTGCTACGTCAAACACATGGAAATTTATATCTATGGAAGTGTAAACAATACAAAGACTTGGCTATAGATAAGACTTACGTGACACTATGTGACTACTCATCTCTCCAACTTGTTAAGAACCTGGAAGTAATGGTCACGTCCTTCTTGACGAAACCACAGTTACTAATTGCCTGGTAAGTTACTTTACTGATCGTAGCTTTTCAGATATTTTTAACAGAAATATTGTCTTGTTTGAATGAAAACATTCTTTGTAAGCACCAGCAGAATCAGCAGAACAATAAAAGGCCTGTCTGTATGTCACAGGGCACTGTCCCCGGAACATCATTCCCCAGCAGTGAAATTGCAGAACATGCTGTTGAGATCACGACCCAAAGGCCTGCGCTCTGGTAAATCAAACCACAGCAGAAATGACTCATCAGCAGAAGACCGTGCATCCTAACATCAGAAGAATGGCAACAAGTTTGCAGCATATCACGTACACCATTCTCCTTCCTCCAGCCCAAGAAGAAAACAGACGATGGGCATGTATTTTAAACTTATATTTAAATGAGGAAAAATAGACAAGACACAGCAACATGGCCAAGATCTATGGAGGCTAAAGACAGAAATATTCCGAGGCACAGAAAAGCCCTGGGATCAGGCTAAGAGATCTACCCAAAAACTAGCTCATCATCGTCATTCAAGAACCCTAGATACTTGAAGAGGACTGGATAGCCAGTGTCCCCTTTTCCTTTGAGTCCTGACAACTTGGATGTGTCTTGGTACCTGTGAGTATGAGTGAATTAAACTTATGAGGATATGAGAGTAGGTAAAAATCAACTGGCTTAATGATTCTGTAAACAACTACATATCACCTTCCCCTTCCATAAGACCTAGCACTGAATTTTATTACTCTAATTTCCCAGCACAAGCAGCTGAGACATAAACTCCATATTTGTGAGTTATATCCAGTTCATACAAGGTTCTGACAGACAACATTACATTTAGATTGTGCAAAATCCGAGATTCAAAAAAAAGAAAGGCAGTATGTTGTGAGACCTTATATGTGCTAAGAAGTTACTTGTACGGCAGCATAAATTACTGAACAGATCTCTGGAGCAAAGAGGAAAAAGGAAGGAAAGATTTCCAAGTAGGGTATTTCAAAGGCACATTTAATACTTGGGATTGTAAGTCAAAGTTGATGCAATCCTTGTGGATTTTTTTTTTGGTTAAAAGCACAACATGAGGATGTGCCTAGGCTCCTTGTGTAAATACCGCTAAGAGGTATCAAAATACTGTATCAAGTATCAAAGTAGAAGGTATCAAGAATTTTCCACAAAATTCTTGTTGCAAGTAGATACATCCAGCTTACACTCCTATGAGGCCACAGCAAAGCCACAGAAAATGTTTGAGACTTCTCTTTTCTTCCACAAATCTGTCTTGCAATAGGATTGCCTTTAAGTATTCAAGTTATCAGCCTGTTAGAACAAAATTAAACATAAAACCAATACAGAAGTGTATTTTTTTATTCTATTCAAATCATATACATTTTTTTCTTTAAAAAAAATAAATTAAAAGGTAAAAAACCCCATAACTGCTGAGAAAACTTGACCTGAATGGATTCTCCCATTATATATTTTGTTTAATATTCTCTGGATAATCAATTGGTAGTAATAACATTAATTAGTCTGACTGCTATGTGCACATCATTGATATTTTTATTACTTTGAATAAAGTTACCAAGCACTAGAATATATTCACCACTGGAACGACGGGTATAGAAATAGAAAATAACACTGTTATAACACTGTACAGATTAACAGAAAACCTAACTAGAACTGAGCCAAAAAAGTCTGAGGAGGGGAAAAAAAAAATGTTAAAAGGAAATAAAAAAAAAAAGAAAACCCAGAAAGGTCAGATTCAAGAGTTACAGGTATCTAGGCAAATAGAGTTCTGAAATAATTCTCAGAAACTATCTGGAGAAAGTACTTTGTACCAGATAAGATGCATCAAACTAAAGGTCACAGCAAAGACGAAAAGGGCAGCTTTCCCAGAAGCTGAAAGAAGAAAAGTTATGCTTTAGTACTCTTTCCATTGTCTCAGTCTTTCCAGTACTAAAGCATATAACAAGCCAAACACAATGCTCCTTGAAATTACCTTCCAAGGAGGACATAAAAGCCTTGCCTGCCCTTAATACCAACAATGCGACCCAAGTCAGCAACAGTATTGTGGACTCTGACACGAGTCCTCTAGTGAACTGAGATGTAGTGTGCGAAGGCATCACCCTTACTTAACTGACTTCTGTGATGCAGGATACAATCCCTGCAGCAGAATCAGAAGCAAAATTCCTGTCTAAGCCCCAGCTGTTCCAGCTCATACATCCAATGTTTCAGTGCATGTGTAACTTCACTGTAACTTCTTAAATTTCTGCAAATAGATTAACTGAAGAGTGATCTATCAGAGATACAACAAGGACAGTTTCTCATCGTTCCATTCTGGTTTGTGGCAGGAAAAACAGAATTAGGGATTCTTGCTCTCTTGTCCCCACAAAACTTTTCAAGATATGCTTACAAATGCTTGCTGCATTGAAGACATCTCAGAAACACCACCAAAATATCTGTATTTGCACTTGGAAGCTTATGTGCTCAAAACAAACAAAAAAACAAAACCAACCATCAAATTCCAGGAATAGGTTTGTGGCTAATGAGCAGCACAGGAAAATTAAAGGCTCTATAAAGTTGTACTTCTTTTTATCCTAAGAAATTAAGTCTCAGCCTGTAATCCCCAACTTCAATCCCAAATGTATTATCTTTCAAAATTCATTTAAATGGTACATTTGAGCTCCATCAAACTTCTGCAAAGCTAAAATTTTCACTGTATGTTTATGCTCAGCGACCAGGATTCTTCCCAAGAGCTGCTAATTCTAAGCATTATTATTACAAGTAACAAAAAGCCCCTACAGAATCATGGTGATATGCCACATTAGACTACTTTTGATAATAGTAGCAGGAACAACTGGTTAGGAATATAAAAAAGCAATAGAAAAAAATATTTCAGAACAACAATGTAAAATTGTCTTTTGAACAAATAATAAGTGAATATTTGTATTTGCTCACTTTCTTTTTTCTGAATGTATTGTTAAACCTAAATTTGTCTCTACTCGTCAATCCATGTGTCTGTCTCAGAAGGTGTCACTATTCACTCAAAGACATTAGACTCTTTGCAGAGAACTTTGGCCTTAATGATCAGATTAGACAACTCTCTTCACAGTCACTACAATGACAGCTGCATTCATTTCCCTCATATACCAGACTCAAAGTCAGAAGCAAATTCTCAGTTTGCAAGCCAGAACATGTTCTGCTGGATATTTACAGCCACCCATAGAAATCCCCGAAACCTGTCAATGATGACAAACAGGACTGAAATAGATAATCTTGCTTGCTTTTCCTAAATAAACTTGCATTCATAAAAGAAATAGGAACAGAAACCTTGAAGAAAAAGAATTCTCTTTTATTACACCCACTATGAAAGCACTAAACCACTCAACTTTTCTTGGAAGTACAACTTGAAAAGGAATCATGTTTGTGTCTCTATCGTCATGTTTAATCTCTCCATTTACATTATCGGGAACAAAAACATTTCTTTCTTTTCATTCCAAAGCCTTTACTTTTATTATTTTTCAATGAGAGATGCGTTGTTAACAGCAGGATCAATTGGGAGGTTCATCATGCCATTTCAAAAGCCACTAAGTAGAAGAATGATGTTTGTAAATGTCAGTCCCTAATACCAGCTCAAATTTAACCACCACAAACACGCATTACTTATACGTTACCTTACAGTAATCCACTAACCAGATGGTTTGCAGAACAAAACCAGGAACAAAACCAAAATGAGGAAACTATTTTCAGCCTCATTCTTTATTACTGAAGATTTTGTTGACTGATAAAAGTACAGATAGGAATCAGATTTAGTAGGCAGCTGCTTTCAGAAAGTACCACAAAAATTGAGCTGCATGACTTCAGAGAGCGACAGGCAACAAATTGATTTCAGGAGATCTCAAGTCTAAGCAATCCCTCTACAGCGGATGTTTTCCAGCAATGCTGTTCGTGTTCTACAGAATAACTTTTCTGATCTCCAACTCAGCAACAAAACAAGTAGTAGAGCTTTAATTAGGAATGAATAAAATAAGAATACTTACGCTGACCCCACCGGCCTGTTCTTGGATTCAAATAATTTGGATAAAGTCCATTAGGACGATCCATTTTTTGAAGTAACTTCCGAATGTGCATGACCTAAATTAAATCAAGAATCAGGATCACCACTAACAATGTTCATCTACTCTTTTTTTTTTTTTTAAGTAGTAAGTTTTCTTAATTTTAAGCTTTCTTGAGGGCTTTCTGCAGATTAGTATATTTTTGCTTTTAAAGGACTGCTCACGTAAACATGTTTAAAAATTATGATTTTAAAATGTATGCTGAAACAAATAAGAAAACTTCCGTTGTCATAAATTTCTACTTGAAGAAGTCACCTATTTAGTAACAGAAATACAAGTATGAAAAAATTTACCTGCTACCAAGAATACAAATAGAATGCAATATAGAAAGTACTTCCCCTTTAACGCAATTTATGATGAAACAGTATAAAAGAGAGTTGTGTGATAAAAACCTGAATTTGAGACCCACCTTGTTGTAGTATACAGGGTCCCCTGTCAAATAGCTGAGGTGGACAAATTCCATGTGCAGAGTACCAAACTCAGCAAGGATGCTGCTGCCGGCAGAAGCCCAGCCCCAGTTTCGACCCACACCACTGAATTCCAACAAGTATGCGTGAAAAAGGGAGAAAACAACAAAAAAATCAGAATTACTGTGCACAGCACTAATAACAACCACCACATCAATTAAACAAGTAACAGCAAAATATTAACCCATACTTAAGATTACAGGAGTCGTGGTTTGATTGATTGGTTAGTTCACTGGTTGCACCTTTTTGGAAAAAAGATACCATAACCTCATCAACAAAAACTCCTGTGATTAAAAGATATAATATCTTGATGTCACAGAAATACAATGACTTGGCACTGGCCCAATCTCGATTGTTGTTTGTTCATTGTACGTTCCCAAGAACAGGAATCAAAAGCAATTATCAGATGAGATGAGTATACTTCTGAAGGTGGCAGTATTCACTTCCTTGTTCTGCCAAACATCTGCCGTGTTCCCTTTACTTGTGTGGGATGTGCTTCAAGTCAGTATTAGACACTCCAGCAGGACGGGATCGGGCCCTATCTGTATCTACATAGGAAAACAGTGTGTTTACTGTAGGCAGAATACTATGAGTTCCTCAGGCTCACAAAGAATCAACAGGAAATGCCATGTACCTCGTATCTTTTGCACTCTAAGAGATACCATCTTGCTAAGTCATAACTCCTAAATTACCTCTGGTTTAATCTAATTTGGGAGTTTTCGCCACCTTTCAGGATCAAGTCTTTTAATTTCTGAAGATAACTACGTTTTCCTGGAGATTACTTCTACTTCCTCTCATAAAAGATTTCAGTTATCAGTAAGACTACAATCAATTAGGAATGTCTTCCTAATTATTTTTTAAATTAAAAATTAGAAAGAGGAAATATAAAAGAAAAATATTGGTAATGGAGCAGCATTTGTAGCTCTGACCTTAGATTTAAGAACAACACCTTTTAAAATACAGTAACCACTGTTTATTACAGAGTGTAGAGAGACAGAATCACAGCTTGTCTCAGGGTTTTTTTGGTACAGCTGTCATAAAAAGATAAAATTAAGTGTTTAATCATGAATACAAAAGCTAATAAAACACAAGTCGACAATTTTCCAAATATTTCTCTCAGGTCTTGTCTTTTACTGCGTGTCAGCCTCGCAGTAAGTATCGTCATACACGCCTGCTACCGTCACTGCCCCCTGCCATGCCAGCCACTATCTTCTGTCACTGCTGTAATGCCGGCTGCTTCTCTACATCACCAAGACACTGACACAGTAAACGCATAAACGATACCAGCACCCAGGAAATTTCTGGCACTCCAATCCTTTCCCCTCCGCCTACTGCAAATCCTCCTCCCTGGTCCTGCCTTCCTGACTGTGCTCTGACACCCGACCTACGTGTTTTACTGGTAAATATCCACGTGTCTACTGCTTGCAGCTCCTTAAACCTCGCCATCTATGTTGCTCGAGCCAGCGAACCAGACGCCCGTGCTGCCCGAGGAGTAGGGCCACCCAGGCCACTCAAACATACTGGAATCACGGGGTGGGCCTGGGCTAAACAAAGCAAAAATAAACAAACATATGCACAGAGGAATTTCAAGCTGTATGAAACCAGAGGAAAAGCACAAGACTGAGTAAACCATAATGCTGTGCAGAAAGTGCGCAGGGAAATTTAACCCAATCATATTAATTGTACAGGGGCCCAAAAAGCGTGGCAAGTGCAGCACAGGCAAAGCAGAGAAAACCAGGCAAGGGTGGTGAGACCCTATGCCAACAGAAGGGCAAACCACAGCTCCATGGTCTTCACCCAAGGAGTGACAGCAAAATGAGGATCATGTCCTGATCAAAAAAAGGCACGTAGGCTAATGTTCTCAAAGTAGTCCTAAACCTCTTCGCAGTCTAACAAAGCACAACAAATATCTATCCGAAAGGAAAACAATTTAAAACAATTCAAAAACTCTCTGATATTTACTATCCTGAATTCTTAAGTATACACACAATCTAGACGTGCATCCCAATTCAGCTACTGTTTAAGAGCATAATAAAAATTTTAAAAAACAGCTTCCATCAAAAACGTTCTCTCAAACTCTGAGGGAAATCCCAGCATTGAACAAGCAATACAAGTTAAATTAGACAAAGCAATTCTCTTCCACGGGGCAATGCAGACCATCTAATTCAGTGTCTGACCTGAACAGCCATCTAAAGGAGCCTCTCCGTCTCCATGGACCATAAAGGTACACTAGCCTTTATACCTAAGCTGAACTACAAAATGAATTAATATCTTCAGAGTCCCAGCATCTTCTCAAAAATTGTGAGTCTTCTAAAGGTAACACTCAGCTCACACAGTACATAAAACCCAGTATGTTCAAACATGGCCCGCAAACAATTTTGGTTTTTAATAGGTTCTTTAATGACTAAAGAAACAATAATTAAGCTCTAGGGCAACACATGGCATAATACACTGAGTACGTTCCAATGTCATGTTGAATCAGGAGATAAAAGTCATGGTCGGAATGTATTGCAGTTAATGAGGCAGAATGCTCTGAACTCTATTAAAATTATTCTGAAGTGCCAGGAATGCCAATTGGTCAGCATCTTCTACAGTTCCACTACTAAAAAAACCTGACATATGCCATTACTAATTTTAAGCTGGAGGGAGGGGGAGGAACACACTTCCCCACAAAAGAAAATTCATTACCTTTTCAGATTCACCATTGCCCATGGTATACCCGTAGGTGTGTTGAAGGCTGGAAGAAGTTTTCCTGCCAGTTGCACGGCTTTGATCTTGAAAACCTAAGATAGTAGGATCAATTGCAAATAGTTACAAAGTCTGATTTATCTCCAAGAACTATAAAGACTGAAATTTCCTTGCCTCACCCACCTCTTTGTATTAGAAAAGCTTTACATTGTAAAAAATATATTAACTTATCATTTATTTTTCACTTGTTCACTTTATAAATTTCATTAAGATTAGAACACGAAAAGAAAACTTGTAATTTTCATTTCTTTCCTTCCATGCACTCTAGCAATAGTGCTTAGGTTCCTATTAAAGAAGAATATCAATTCTCCTCCCACCTCCCTCCACCAATATTAGGTATTTCAAGTGCTTTCTAAAGCAGTCTTTAAACCATACTTTATATTTTGTAGCTAAAAATCAAGAGACAACTCCCCCACATAAGTGTTTTAACTTTTACAAACTTCCAATATCTTTTTAACGATATATATTTATAGTGCAGACAGAGTTCCTGTTCTTTTATGAACACTTTCTATGCAAAACCATATATACTCAGTTTCCTGGAGCTTTTCCTTCATTGATAATGCATAAGAAAAATAATTATAGGCTTAATCTTCCCTCTCAAGTCTGATTACTCACAGAAATTACTAACAGAATGAAATCTCTTTCATTTCTAGTGTTGTTCCTACTTAATTTCGGAACATAAATATGCTCAGAGCCTAATGTTTGTTAGTTAAATGAGCAATTGGGAGAAAGTTCCTTCTAAGCCTTAGGAACCATCTTTTCCAGGAAGGCGTATTTGGTAGATCCCCATGATGTAAAACTGTTATTACCAGCTAGTTGCTAGAATATATTTTAATCAACTCATTATCAGTATTCACTACATTTCTGCAAAAGTATCTTCTTAGTTTGGAGATAACATTATTCATCAGTTTGAAGCACTGCACAAACGTGTAGCAAAAAGAGCTATCATGCCCCAAAACAACTTACACAGCATGGACATACTATAAAAACATTATCAGCTACCTGACCAATACTCTGTAATCGAGAAGAGTAACAGTTTTAAGAAGGACTAGAAGACAGCTCTGTTGGCTTTACAAAAAGGGTTTCTCCCTTTTGTAAAGTCTACGGGAGGAAAACAGAAGAGATGCTCACTGGAGAAGCAAGCTGAAAAGTAGCTGAAAAATATGCAATCAAGAGCATCCTCATTTTTCACATGAAGGTTGGAAAAGATCAATATCTTAATATTTGAGGAGATGACTAGTGAGACATAAAATAAACCAGAAAAGAATATTAAAGATGACACCTAATTGTATTTGATGCAGTGGAGCATGGAGACATGGAGGTGGATTTGAAAGCAATGAGCCAGGAAAAAGAACTTTTACAGAGGTACTCTAAATGAATTCTAAGATGGGATATGTCTAAACTGAAAAAGAGGATATCTCAGAATATGATTTGATAGAATTGTGAAGTAACAGAGGCAATATGGCTTGAAGGATTTTTAGCAAAGGTACAAGAGACAGTCTTTGAGAAAATACGCAGAAATTTAGCAGTAAAATTCAGATAACACTGACCTAGAATAAAGGACCAAGTCAAAATAGGAAGGCATAGTATAAGTAAGAGGTATAATACAGGTGGAGTCTATGGTAACTGGGGAAAGAGAAACTCTGAAGAGAAATAAAAGCTCTATCTTGGCCCAGTTACATATAAAGTACCTGATTTGCATCTATAAATAGGTGTCAAAAATTCATGCTGAACTTTTAGATTTTAAAGTAGTAGATGGGTCAAGACCAGACAGAACTATCTCTAGGGAGTCATCTAAAGGGAGTTCCTCTACAGTGCAGACAAGCTTCAATACCTAATCCAGAACAGAATGATGACACCCAGTTAAATGGTACATCGTTTGGATAGACGTTTATGGCATGAATTTGTTTAGCTTCAGCTTTTGGATCCTCTGAAAGCGCTATGTCTTATGTCTAAAAGTGCTATTGTCTTATTCATTAATAAAAGATACTGAAACATTAGTGTAAGAATATTTAATGGGACAACATCCCTAGAAACACTCTCACTAGAAGAATATTCTTAATGGCTAAGTATTTATGTACCACTATCCAGCTTTTAATGAATTTGAAATGTACTGTGATGATCTGGGGAACAAACTATAGTACTGGCTGTAGTTTTTAGTAAGAGTGCATAAAGGAAAGGTTAAGCTGATCTAAACGCACACAAAGCTAGACAAGTACAGTTAAAGCAAGGCAGCTGCTGTGCCAGCCATTTCAGCATGTGAGCGAACCAGAGCGTCAGGGTGGCAGCAGACACTGCTAGTTCAGACCACTGGGTTTGCAGTAGCTGCAAAAACTGGCTGTGATTAGAGGCGCCCTCTTGTCACCTCTGCTGGGTTGAGGACTCCACGTACCACTGATTCAGCACCAGAAGGTAAAACTCTACCTCTCTATAACTTTCTCATCCAAGACTGAATCCAAGGAAACACTTAAAAAAATTGGCTGAAGACATGCCTTTACTTGCTATTAATGCCATCTCAGTCCCATCTCACTGCTGCTTCTGGATAACAAAACCACCTGGTGCTTGGCACAGTGTTTACCTACCCAGACCGGAGTGAGAACTGAGAGACAGCTGCATAGGTTTTTATCAGAGAAAAGTGACCAGAGGAGCATATTTGGAGAGATGTAGGGAAGAGAAAGAAATGTAGCAAGCAGTGGTGAATGAGACGCCTTTTATGGCAGCCTGCAGATGCGACCAGAGTGCTCTGCTGAGCTCACTGAAGTGACTTCTTTTAGTAAGTTCCAGATTTACCGTAAAAGCAACAGTAAATGCATCAGGGTCTGGCTTTTAAATAACGTGCTGGCATCAGACAACATGGTTACTTATCATATAGTAAGTATCTATATTTTTTAAAAACAGGTTGAACTGATAGATTCTATTTCAGCCTTGGCAGTTCCCTGTTGACAGACAATGCATTTCAAGAAACATACAGGCAAGAAGAACAGAGAAAAACTAAAAATGAAAGGATGCCTTGAAAATAAAGCTCATTAGGAAACAGTAAACGAGTTAGGGTTATTTAGTCCAGAGAAAAGATGTTCAAGAGAGGACAACAGAATGACTTTTCAGTATATAAAAGGAAAAGGGAATAATAATTTTTCCATGGACATGGAGAATTCAAAGTAACACCAAAATGGAGCAAGGGAAAGTTAGTTATTAGGAAAAAGCTGGGGATAATTAATAATGAAACATGACTGTGATTGCTGCAGTCATCACTACAGCTTTTAAAAATGTACTGTACGACATCTGCAACTATGAAGAGTGACATGATTTGACTCTGCCAGCGAACAGAAGAATAACTAAGAACTACTCAGCTTCCTTACCACTCCCTTCCAGCCATATTGCCAATTAATCAAACGGCTTGTGCACATTCCATACACATAAGAAGAAAGTTTTTTGTCTCTCTCAGGGCCTTGTACCTACTCCATAGACCCACACAGCATCTTTGTAACTGGTGCATAAATCATGGAGACCATCCACCCTCAAGTTTCTTTGCTAGCACAAGTGCTAAAGTATAGGACCCTATACCAGCGAGGGAATCACAGAAACCACAAAGACGGCAGCTGTCAAAGAAGCGCTGTTCCTGCAGGATAACTGTCATGGTTTAACCCCAGCCAGCAGCTAGGACCATGCCAGCCACGCTCTCACTCCTCCATGGTGGGATGGGGGAGAGAATCAGAAGAGTAAAAGTGAGGAAAAACTCGTGGGCTGAGGTAAAGACAATTTAATAGGTAAAGCAAAAGCTGTGTATGCCAGCAAAGTAAAACGAAGTATTCATTCACTGCTTCCCACGGGCAGGCAGGTGTTCAGCCATCCCCAGGAAAGCAGGGCTCACGTGTAACAGTTACTTGGGAAGACAAATGCCATCACTCCGAACATACACCCCTTCCTTCTTCTTCCCCCACATTTATATACTGAGCATGATGTCATATGGCATGGAATAGCCCTTTGGTCAGTTGGGGTCAGCTGTCCCGGCTGTGTCTCCTCCCAACTTTTTGTGCACTCCCAGCCCTCGCTGGCAGGGTGGTGTGAGGAGCAGAAAAGGCCCTGACTGCTCAGCAACAACCAAAACCATGAGTGCACTATCAACACCATTTCTCATCCCAAAACCAAAACATAGCACCATACCAGCTGCTAGTAAAAAAAGTTAACTGCATCCCAGCTGAAACCATGACAATAACTCAATCTTTCTTCAAATGTGCATTCACATTTTGCATTCATTACAGAATTTGGCATGTAGTGGCCTTAAGATGTGGAGGTAACTGATCACAGTCTTATTAAAGTAAAGACCCCATAACAGCTCTAGCAAGACATCCTATTTTGAAGGTGCAAAAATACTGTTCTGGGTAAACATGTGTATTAATCCCAGGGTAGCTGATCTGCCCATTCTCAAAATATGGACATTTTTTCAGAAAAGTTTCAGAAGCCACCATGGACTTGGAGAAGTATTTCCACTTTCCACGGCAAAATCTAATACACTAAATCCATCAATTTACAGCGCCTTTGGTAGGCTAATGCTTCCTTCTGCAAATGCTGTAAAGCAATGGAAGGATCTTTTTTCACTCTATCAAACACAAATCAAGCTGTTAACAGCTAGAAGGGGAGAGAGTGAAAATTAGCAGAAAAAGCAAAACCTCAGCCCCAAATCGGGTAAGTGGATCCCTCATTAAGAGGAAAATCAATCAGTATCTACAAACCAGTGTGCACAGCAGACCAGCTGTGAGGGCCTGAATCATTTTCATCCATTGAATTGATGGTTAACATATCGAACCTGCCACCCACCACACAATATGAAAGCTTGCTCCTGAGCCTATTAATCCAAGTAAGGCCAACACATTCAGTGGAAAAGGCCTTAAAGATTAAGACGATTCTTCAGAAGCCTTATTGATGTATCCAGTGACTGCTGAGATGCATGCCTGCAACTCTTAGAAGACTATATTATGCTAATACTGTTGTTAGGTGTTCCCTTCCAGCACTACAAATGGCAAACAGCCTCGAACAGCCTCTGTACCTCAATATGAGGGGGATTATAGCTATTTTATACAAATAAAAAATCTTTCATTTATGTGCATAGATCAGTCTTTGAGTCATTCTTCTTAAACAATAAACAGCAGACTTCTGCTTAATCTGTGAGTTAACTAGTGAGTGTCCATGGTCATGCAATGTGGCTGCTTCTGTAGGTTTGACAACCTTTGATCCTCAAAAAAACATCAGACTAAAAAGATACACTGCACAAGTTCACAAAAATGTAGTACTCTCACTGTCAGTACTACTATTACTACCAAATCCTGCACGCGTTTCCTTTGAATACTAAGCACGAAGATGACCAGGCAGACCTATCTAATTACTGAATGCAGATCCAAAAAAACAGAGCACCTGACAGCAGTACTAGAGTCAGACCCTTGAGGAAAATATTCGGTATTTCTTGGCCCAATCTAGAATAGTTGTCTTTCTACCTTCAGAGTTCAATGTGCAGTAGTGAACCCTTTGCCGCCCTTTTGTGGTTAACCACCAATTTAAAGCTCAACTTGTCATATTGGACTTTCTGCATGAGCAGAGATAGATGCTCGTTGTGTGATTTACTGCTGAAAATCAAGATAAGCAGCACTGTCACAAAAAAACAAAAGATAACTAGCTTAATAAGCGTTGCTGGTTTTGTTGCCTATGTATATATATAACTTATGCATAGGAAGAAGATGTCTGCATGCCAGATGAACACCTCTAGGTTCAACACATTTTCCCCCTTCAAGACTGGGAACTCCTGGGTTTTACAGTGTTCCTAGGGCATTCCCCACTGCAAGTGGGGGCCATCCTGCTACGAAGAAATGACGAAATGACTCTCTCTTTACATATTTACTTCTAATAGATTCCACGGATTTAATTACAAAGGCATCTTTTGAGATGAGGGAAATGCAATAAGATTCTGGTAACATTTCGCCTATCATAGCATGAACTGAGAATGGGAGAACACTTCAGCTATATTTTAAAGATGTTTGTGAGTGATGATTGAAGAAGTATGTCACATCTAGAATTGGTCCTGGGGAATGTAAATCCATGTTCATGTGAGATTTAGCAAGGCAGCTACGAACCACACCACCTATAGTGGTAGAATGATGTAGAATTACATAAATACAACAACACCTCTTCAGCACTGTAGGTCTCTCGAGTTATAGCAGATGTTCAAGGAAGGAATATTTGCAGATACTCTAAAGACAGTGCCATAGCTAAGGTACTGTTGCTGTCTTTGGTGAGCTTTAATGATTACCAAAGTACTTGATGAACAATATTTAGCATTTCTAAAAGACTGAAGTCTTTAAACAAGAGAAGACTTAACCTGCAAAGGAATGCTCTGTAAATTTATATTACCTTCTCTACGACAGAAAAAAATAGAAAATGGAAGTGAAAAATCTAAACCCATCTCAGCAGTCTAAGCCCAGTGTCAAAAAAGCAGGAAACAACCTGAAGGTGAACTATGGTGTCAACTTAAAATGGTTATGGTGTCAATTGACTGTGCTTTCTTTACTTCCTCCCTTCAGATACTTGTACACATTGATGAGATCCCTCCTGAGCCTTCTTTTGTCCATACTAAACAGTCCCAGCTCTTTCAGCCTTTCCTCAGATGAGAGATGCTCCAGTCCCTTAACCATCCTTGTGGCCCTCTGCGGGACTCCCTCCAGTACGTCCATATCTCTTGTACTGGGAAGCCCAGAACTGGACACAGCACTCCATGCATGGCCGCACCACTGCTGAATAAAAGGGAAGGATCACCGCCCTTGATCTGCTGGCAACACTCCTCGTAAAGCAGCCCAGGATATCATTCGCTTCCTCTGCAGCAACAGCACTCTACTGGCTCACAGTCAAATTGGTGTCCACCACTTTTCTGCAAAGCTGCTTTCCAGATGGTTGACCTCCAGCATGTATTGGTGTATGTGGTTGTTCCTCTCTAGATGCAGGACTTTGCACTTGCCCTCATTGAACCACATGAGGTTCCTGTCAGCCCATTTTTCCAGTCTGCTGAGGTCCCTCTGGGTGGCAGCATGATTCTCTGGCATATCAACCACTCCTCCCAGTTTTGTGTCATTAGCAAATTTGCTGAAGGTATATTCTGTTCCACCATCCAGATCATTAATGAAGATGTTGAACAGGATTGACACCTGGGGTACACCACTAGTTACTAGCCTCCAACTACATCTTGCTCCACTGATCATCATCACCCTCTGGGCCCGGCCATTCAGCCACTTTTCAATCCACCTCACTATCTGCTCATCCAGCCCATACTTCACCAACTTCTTTGTGAGGATCTTACGGGACACAGTGCCAAAAGCCTTACCAAAGTCTAGGTAGGCAATATTCACTGACATCTCTTCATCTCCCAAGCCAGTCATTTCATCATAGGTTATCAGGGCTGATAAACTCCCAATCACCTTGCTGTTCATAGGCCAGGAAATAGTTTCCAGAATTAGCTGCTCCATCACCTTCCCAGGGATTCAGGTAATCTGACCAGCCTGTAGTTCCCTGGGTCCTCCTTCTTGCTCTTTTTGAAGGTAGGAGTCATCTAAGGGTGACGCCATACATCTTGTGCATTAGCTTTGGTGTCCAATGATACTCATGTAATGATACTCATGTAAACCTCAGCCTTTTAGGCTACTACACTTCTGGAAGGCGTGCAGCTGGTACACACAGATTTACACAGGCAGAGAGAAAGAAATTGGGCTTAATTCTTTAATTCTAAAAGTCTCCAATATTTTAAAACACTGCCAAATTCACCCTGATGGAAGTCCAGGACCGGTTAGTTCTGTTCATGCAACTGTTGCTGCAGAGCCCTCCTGTGCTATGAGCATTCTCGTCTCTCAAGAACAACAGGATAAAGCAGATAGTACTTCATCCATAAATATTACATAACTCTCTGATTTACTCATTTCACAAGCCAATAAATGCTTCATGAAACGTTCCTTCTTTCAAATAAAAAAAAAAAACAAACCAAAACACCCATACCAAAACAAAGAAAACCCCCACAATATTACCAATTCAGGAAACTCAGAAAGTCAACATTTATGAAAATTTATGACTGCCTCCTCCTGCATCTATTCTGATCCAGGCATCTCTTCCCTTTAAAGATTTCTAAAGTCAAACCAGTTTTTTTGCACTAAAAGAAAAATGCCTCTGTTAAAGAGATTTTCTGAAACTCCCTTAGTTTTCAAAACATGCAGAGTAGGCTGACATTTTGTTTAGCCAGTAACACCACACGAGACTTCTACAAATACTTTTACAAAAGAAAGTAACACTGGATACCTCCCTGAAAGATACGCTTTTGTTGACAATTTGAAAGAATGGCAGGAAGGTAAGAAAGGCTGTCCAGTTTCAGATGATGCATGAAATTAGGTGATGTAACAGTTGCCTCTGATCTAAATATCATGGCTACACAAGCCTAGCTATACTGATTATCTCTGTCTAGAGATTCAGAGATTCAGCTTGTAAAAAATTTCTAATGCAGTGTATCAGATTTATCCTGACTTCAAGAAAAAAAAAAACGGCAACTATGCTCTGCATTCCACTTCTGAAACAAAAAGCTCAGTAAAGCCCACATAGCTGCACAGGTCCATTCATACACCCAAGTCTCCAGATCTCTTTCCATGAGGCTCTGGACTATTCTGAGTTAAAAATAAAGGTCAGGTTTTTTTTAGAATATGGAATACAAAGACAGGTAAAGCACTGGCAAAATAGATGGCAAGAAATTACCCCATCACATTAACTGATCTGGATGGACTAGACAACCCAAGAAAACTATCCTATTGGTAGTTCCCAAGTTAGAGTTTTACTGAAAAGCATTAAAATCCCTATCTGATCATATTGTTCAACTACAAACTCCAGTCTACAAATAAGCAGAAAAATAAACACAGAAAAATACTTGAACTGCATCAGTTAAATACAGATAAGACAGATATGATCTCATTGAATACAAATTTCCCTATTTACAGTTTACAAATTAGCAATTATATGTTCAAATGCTGATTCTTAGATACAAGATAATAAATACTATGGTGGTTTTCTACCATCAGCAGGGAAAGATTTGCAAGCAGAATTCTTAAGTGATACTATCTTTATCTGTTACTAAAGTTTTCCAAAGCTGCTTTCCTGGACAACAGACATGAGGAATCTAGTTACTGTTGACTGAGGCATCTTAGGATCTAATGAAATATTCATTGGTTTCACACTGTTGATATTTTTGAAAAATCCACATGAGAAAGTTTGTGCATATATTAGCTTATTAGAAATACTTGAATCTTTTGCTGTAGAAGAGCTAAACATAAAAAATTGGCATGCAGTGGACAACCCAGCTAATCACATTTAAACTACCTGGCACTGGCTAATAATGTCAATTAAACTGCATAATTTCCCTTCATTTCAATAGTCGTATCAGCTTCCTTGGCACGGGTTTCATGCATATCCGAGTAGAAAAGTTACACATTCTCCATTTTTAAAGGGCCTTCAAATCTGAGGCACTTTACACCAGTCAGCCAGCATCACAGATCACTTACAATTCAGAATAAATGTGATGAAAATCTGGCATATAAGTGCCTCCTTGATCTGATCATTCCAGGAAGATACAATGCACTGTTTCTCATCCTCCCTAACTGAGCCAAAACCCATGACAGTTTTGAGTTAATTTTCTCTTCTATTATTATTATTAGAAAGTTGCTTTCAGCCCAGGCAATTTTTGTGCTTTATCTTTCCTTCTTTTCGTATCTCTCATTCTTCACTGTAAGTTTCCCTGCATAAGCAGCATTAACCTGCCAGATTAGTTACCTTTGTAAACAAATTGTTGCAGGACTAGGAGCAACAATCTTGAATTTGCACAACATACTAATCACGATCGCTCATGCCTAGGCACGCTCCAAGGGTCCAAGCGGGCTTTTAAAAGACTCTGCTTTCATGGGATTTCTTCTTGCTGCGGGAGCGACTGCAGCACAGGGAACCAGATGTGAGAGCACAGACAATGTCTGGCATCTGGCTTAAATGTTCTCCCACTAGTTGCTGGCAGCGAGAAAGACTGATTTAAAGAATGTGGAAAAAGGGAATGGAGAAAGATTAATCTGAATGGCCATCAGGAAACCAGACAAAAGAGCCATCGAGGCACAGAAGATCAGTATGGAGCTTTGAGCAAGGAAGCAAAACTGGTAAAAGATAGGGCTTCCAGTCCCCTTGCCTCATACAAGGTGAAGTGCCAGGGAGAAGTTGTTAAAAGAAGAGAGCACGAATCGGAGCTGAAGGGAAGAAACAACAGGCATCAGGAGGAGGAAGGGCCGGGAATGAATGGAGGGCTAAAGAAGACAAGACATAACAAGGGACCACGGAGGGAGTGCCAAGAGTGTAGTTGTAAGGAACAGGAGTATGAGAAACATTCTTGGGGAATCTGACAGGGGAAGAATGCTTTCACATCTCCAGAACATATTCTTCAGTCCTAGAATTGACTCGAATGTGCCTTTGTAGCCAAACACTCAGGCAAAGCAAATAAAAAATGAATCTTGTGTTGGTGATTATTTTTTTTATTTATTTTTTATTAATCAGTGATCCTTGGCATTTTGCTACTACCAGTTGTTCTACTGAGTTGAGTAACAGACTGCATTATGTTCCTCAAGGTCCCAACCCAACTAATGATCCAGTCTCTCTGTGGTTTTTAAGAAGGAAAATGTGTATTAGGAACCCTAAGAAATGGTTCTGAAGTCAAGTAATTAAGCTGTTTGTGCTATACTTACAAGTCTTACGAGAATCCCTTTCATGGCAATAAAAATTACCTACCTTCTCTGATTATTAATCACTCTTGACACTGGCTTTTTTTGGTAACACGTGCTCCTAACCCATTCTCCACTCATGTCAAATATCTCCTTAATTTCCCATGTATTTTTCTCTGCCATGTCATCTTTTTTGTCCTTCAGCTCTGTGCTTACATTCTATCAATTCCCACTTTCTTTCTCAGTTATTCCTCTGTCTCGTGTTTCTGTTGAATGTACTGCCAAGCTTTCCATTTTAAATTAATCTTGATTTCCTCTTTAGACTTTGCCAGAAATTACTCAGTCCCCTTTAGACTGTATTTGCCTTTACCAAAAAGTTAAACAGAGATGAAATTACATATTGTTTCACACTATGTGCACTAATTACACACACAGCCTCCCTCCTCCCATTGGTATGATGTAACAGATTACAATGCAAAAATCACAGACAGTCTAGAAAAAATAATTTTAAAAAAATCACATAGCTTTTACATCTTCAAAAGCATATCCTTTACACAATGTCAGATGCAAATTACATTTCATTACATTGTACCTGATGAAAGTGAGTAAATAGTGCTTTGTGTTTGGTTGTGGTTTTTTTTTTTAATGGATGAACTGGCTTGTTTTCACAGATTTACAGACATATTTAGCTTATCTACAGTTAATATATATATTAGGACCAAGTTCTGACAGAAAATTAGTTGGCAAACAAAAGCTATGAGCAATGAATTAGTAAGCGCTGAATCTTCATAGTTGCATAAATTCTGCAAGGCACTTGAAAAAAGACATTTATTTCGAAAAATGCTAAGATAAATACCCTAAACTCCTGCAGCATAATTTATAGATCCTAGGGCCAGAAATAAGACAAAATTTTTCTTCTTTTATGCCATAGAAACAAAAATCAAAAAGGCTCCACAGAGCAACAATTTGATCTTCTGTATGAAATAAAGCATAATCACCAAGCCACCTTTGTGCCTCTGTCAATAAGTAGCATTTAAGAGAAACGTTTCTTCCAGAGACATGTCTGGAATGAGTCATATACAACATACTGACTATTCATATGTCCAGGAAGCATAACCATCAGTCCTCTATCTTTTTGTAATTTTTCTACACTTCTGCTGTTTTTACACATACTTTTAAGAACACAACTGCCAAGACATTTCCAGCATACAGTGACCCTTTATTAATGACTTAAATAGAAATAAATTCCTCCCTGTATTCAAAACTTCTGGTAATAAATCCAAATGTTCCTAGGCCTTTTGCCACAGGATTTCATACCAAGAGTTCAAACTGAGCTGCTTGCCTTTTGTGCCACATACTCTTGAAGCTACAGCTACTCACAACATATTCCCTTGTTCTGTTCCCAAGTTGGTCTGGCCTACATGGATTCCTGGCTTTTTCTTACAACTTACACCTGTACCTTTGGCAACGTTAAAATTGACTTCATTTATACACGCCACGTTGACCAATTGATTCAATTTCCCCAGAGTTTCCTATTTACTTGCAATTTTAACATCAGCAAATTTGCAGTCAGCTATAAATTCTTAGAAGAATACTTTTATTGTCAAATCCCTACTACACTGATGATCTCTTATTTTCCATTTATTGAATTAATTTCTGGGATGGGGAGGAGGAGTGAAGTCAAGACTAACTGGCTCACAGGTACCTAGGTCACCTTAAACGACCTTTTCTGAACATAGTTGTCTTCTTTTGGTTTAGGCACTTATCTGCAATTTTATATTTTGAATGAAAAAAATAATGTCAATAGGCTAGAGAGCTTCTTGGTCATTTCTTTAAAGATTTTTCAGCTGATTATCCAATTCATAAATATTAAGACAGTGCTAATGCAGACAGCTTAGCATCTTCTTGATTCCTAATAGACTGGAAGAGTTCACCATCGTTACCATGTGATAAGTGAACACATCATTAGAGGCAACATGACTTTTGCTACTGGTTTTGCTATTTTTTAGTGGGTTTTCTTAGCAGTTTTTTGTAGCATTTGTGGCATTTATTTCATTTTTCTCTCCCAGTACCTGCTCCTGTCTAAACAGTTTTTGATATTCAAACTCCTTTTTCAGAGGGAAACATAATAGTTAGCACTGAATGAAAACAAGTTCCAAAAGGCAAAACCAGCCAAAGATGCTATAATGTCTGGAGTTGTATTTTTGCTTTGTTTTAAAATTTAAAAAAAAAAAAAAAATCCTACTGGAGGAACTGTGTTTTCAGTTGACAAAAAAGAATGCAATACCTCCTCTGGATCAGATCAAGCATGAAAACCTTCAGTGCAGATGCTAACGTAGGAGGAAAGAACATAGGAGAACTCAGTGGGTAGAAATTAGAGTGTTACTGTGTCAACAGCAGAGCCAATAAATGAATGTCGAGAAAAATAACAGGTAAGATACTGTGCTTGCTGTCATTGCTGCCCATCAGCATCAGTATGACTGTTACACTACTGAAGAGGGAGCCAAAAACTAATAGACATGGTCATCCGAAGATACATGGCATGCAAGTAGTTACAAATGATCTATTCTTTCTTCGCTTTTATAGCCCTCTACACAAACATGACCAAAGGGTGAGTTTTAAGAGTGGCTATTACTGCATAGTTATCATACTTTCTAGTGCTAAAACAGCTTGTACTTTATTTCCACCAGTTTAAAGCATGTTATA
The DNA here is from genome assembly GCA_008711295.1 of Anarhynchus alexandrinus. Taxonomy (NCBI): domain Eukaryota; kingdom Metazoa; phylum Chordata; class Aves; order Charadriiformes; family Charadriidae; genus Anarhynchus; species Anarhynchus alexandrinus. The sequence continues at coordinate 1,539,193 of VUYV01000166.1, read as the reverse complement.
CCAACAGGCAAATCCATTTCCAATCAGGCTTAGAGGAAACAAAATTACAATGAAGCCAGTTTTCCTCCCCTTTCTTCCTTTTCCGGCGCCACGCAGTACCAAGATGCAGCAATAAATTGGGCTAAGCGTCATTTGCCAGTCAAGAAAAGATTTAGTACAAGCCTGGTAAACAGAAACTGCACAAGGATTACAATCTGCACCACAGCGAGCAGTGACAATGCCTTAAAACTCAAGAAAAAAATATTTTTTTCAGGCTGTGTCCTGTTAGAGACCAGTGAGCTGTCACGACCACTTGTGAATAAGCAGCTCATCTCCTGGCAACAAACTGAAATCTCATCTTTACTGGATAGGACATACACAATGCTGTTGTCTCTTCCAAGATTTTAAACCCTTGAAAACTTAATTTAGATAAGACCCTTCATAGGTACAGTCAAGACTTCTGTGAAACCAGTTCACAAAATACGTTGTCTTGCTTAATGAAGACTTATACTTTATATATTTAGGTGAGTTACTGGGGATATCCATAGGCTCCATAATTTTACTAAGGAGTCTTCCTGAACAGAAGAGACGCTGCCTGTCAGTTTCCTGGAAAGGATTAGTTTGATTATCTGCTAATAGAGTATCAAGTACTTAACAGCCCTCGCTCTCTGTTTTAAATGACAGATTTCAGGCTGGATTTATCCATGCAAATTATATTATTATCTTGCCCAGAAAGATACGTCATTTTGATGGTGTTTATAAAGATGAGAAAGACAATCATGTAAAGGAACTGCTTTATACCTAAGGCTGGCAAAGGTAAACACAGTGAATCATTAGTCTTTTTTTTTTATATTGCAAATACCATAAATAACTTTGTTTAACAAAAATAGAACAATAAGCTATCCTTTTTATTGTATTAATAAATCATCAGCAGACAAGAACACTTTGTCATAATGGTGTAAGTGTCCTCCTGCCACTATCACAGGACAGTGAATAATATTCACTTTGTTTTCCTTACTTGGTGCTGTTTCTCAAGCACAGCCATGTACTCCACTCAACAACTTACCCTCTATCCATCTCTGGACTTCTATCATTCCATGCATTATTGCGAGCAGGAATGTTTTATTTGCCACTACCAGTCATACCAGGAGTTTCAACGATTTGTGAAGCTGTACTTCATGGAAAAAACCAAGCAGTCAACAGGTACCTTGTGTGCTCTCTCCACAGACAAATGCTCTTCACACCAGATAAGATGCTTAGTTACTCTAAAGGCAAGATGAAGTTACTCCTGAACACCTTACAAATCTCTTTACGGACTGCTAGCAAATGAGCTCTATGCAAAGCACGTAAGTATCACTTACTAATCCTAGTTCTCAGTCACTTGGCTTTCTTTACAACCCAGAACATACTCAAGAACTGGAAACAACCCCCAAATCCTGCTGCAAACAGCTACAGCTGAGCTTTTGTGGGGAGGAACCCAGAAGCCACGGGCTCAATGTTTGGTTTTATACAGACTTCCTATAAGATGCTAGTCAAGAGAGTTAAATCTGAGTTTTTACAAACCACTGCTAGCTACGGCATTCCTTTTTCTAGTTCATCTTGCTTCAGAAAACGTGCTGCATTTTCAGAAGCTTTAAGAACTCTAATCTGTAAATGAGGGCCATAAGCTTTCAGAGTGCTAATTGCTGAGAAAAGGTACAGTCATACATTTGTTCACTGAAGCACCCCAAATCCCATTAATATCTCCAGCACTTTATCCATAAGTCTATCCACCACTCAACTGCTGATGTCTGAAATTAGCATAACATACAAGAATACTGTAAACTTTCATGAATGAACATTTATGGAGCACATGCCCAGTATCATTTTACAGAAAAGATTAAGAATAGAGGGTTCATCCTGGGTGTGTATAAAGATCAGTATTAGACACACCTGCCAAGGACCCTGCACTGAAGGTACGAGTGATGACTAGCTCTTCTCCTGTGATCTACCCTCTGGTTGGGCTTGCATTTCATGCGTTTGCAGGACAGAAGAATACTTCCTCAGCACTCTGTGACCTACCAACCATCTCAGACCTGGAACAGAGGAGTGACTGTAGCATTGTACTACAGTCAGCACACACACTTCTATGGGGGAAACCCATACTCAAAACAACCACCTTAGAAGACACATTCTAGAGCCCATGATACAATTAAAAAACCCGCAGAGCAAACATATCTAATCAAGCACTGACTTCTTGAGGATCAGAAGAAAAACAGGCTTACCCACTGAAACAAGCATTAAAGAAGAAATAGTACAAAACCATGTAAATAAAGCCCTCATCTATACAGAAAGACACAATTAAGATTATGCCAAACATTAACTACAAAAAGTGATGTCATGTTTAAAATCATTCAAATCAAAATTTCAGTTAAATATGTTCTCAACTGCCCTGAGCTGGACAGACATTTGGCATGTAGTATGAGTATCACATTCACTCTAACAGCGGGTATAGTCACTGCTGGAAGCTATTGGGCAGGAGCCATAGAGGAGAAACAACAGCAATTCATCAAGTACAACTGTTAAAAAACAGAAGATTTTGAACACACAGCAATCATCTCTGGTATCTTCTTTATTTGCAAAAATATAGCAACATTGTCCTTTATCTTGCTTATGCTTTATTGCTCCTACGATCATTTAGTGTGTTTAATTACAGGATTATTCTGTACCTATACACCACTTGGACTCTACAGCTGTCTCTCTCCTTCCTTGAACAAACTCCCATTTGGAGAGCAGAAAGTTCATTTACAGTGTCTTTACAAAGGTTTGGAAGTGAAGAAACTGCTCCTAGCGGGGTTCAGTATCTTCACTGCTGTCTTTTGGATGATCTTCATAAATGAGGAACAGTGGGCCTCTATCCTGCAAAATGCTCTAGGAATCTTCATCTGCCTTTATGAGCTCAAAGAAGTTCACATAGCCAATGTGAAGAACCGCAGCTTGTTTTTGCTGGCATTGTTAGTCTACAATGTCTTCCTTGTACTTATCACTCCTTCACTAACCAGGTGTGGGGACAGCATAATAGAAATCATAGCTCTTGAACCATTTGATTCAGCACAACACAAGAAAATCCTGTTTATGCTGAAGATTCCAGTGTGGTACCCTACATCAGATTCTGACAGACCTTTGACTGTCCTAGCCCTTGAGGACATTGCAATTCCTGGTCTCCTGGTAACCTACTCTCACAGATTTGACATGAAGGCACACTCATCACGGATCTATTTTGTAACTTCTACTGCAGCTTATAGCTGCGGTCTGTTGGCAAACTTTGTTGTTTCAGCATTATTGCAGACAGATCAGACAGCTCTTTTCTGCTTGATGCCATTCATTCTTACTGCTTGCCTGGTTGTTGCTTTTTTGAGCCAGGAGTTGAGAACATTTTGGACAGGCAGTGATTTTACAAAGCAGCCCTCCTGTCCTCCCTCAGAAATCAGTATCAGCTACCTTCATACCCAAAACCAGCCAGATCCATAGATGTGACTGAAAGAAGGAAAAGAACATATAATCGAACGTACACCCAGTAAAGACCAATTAGATAATTTGTGTTGACAAAAAGAATTTGACAATACCAACATACACAGCGAAGAGAAAACCTCATGTTACCCAGAGAAAAAGCAAGCACTAAACATGACTGATCTTCAACAAAATCTTAAATTGGAGAACTGGATAGACACCATGGGAGGTGAAAGAATTCCAGAGCCACATCCTGAGAAACCAACTATATAATATCACCGATTTCCAGGTAACAAAGGAACCTCCCTGGAAAGAGACTTTAAAAGACTGTATAAACAGACAGCTCCAATCTAATAATAAAAGTGCAACTTGTAATAGCATCCTTTTTTTGTGAAATGCAAGTGCTTTATCTTGCTCTGATCTGTGTGTGTACATGATACTCTTTCATTAAGCATTTCTATCCTGATGCTATTACATACAATATAGTCATATCAAGGTATTTTATTTTATAGTGTTGGATAAGAAGTTAAGGGTAACGGTAAAGAGCACAAAACATTCTTATACAGTAAGTTTAAGGAATAAACATAAAGGAATCTACTATTCTAAGGAAAACCCTAAATAATGCCTTGATAGGCATCATTGAAAACTATAAAAAGCATGGATTCATAACTAAAGACAAAAATTATATTTCTGCCAGGCTAATGCATGAGAAAAAACAAATCTCAACACAGCCACAAAAAAAAAAAAATTGCTTTTTTGTTTTGTTTTGGGTTTGGGGGGGCTGTTTGGGGTTTTTTGTTGTTTTGTGGTTTTGTTTGTTTTTTTTTTTTTTAATTCATGTAAGGCTGATTTTCATCCTGAGCTACCATACTCAATGTTTACTCCAAAGTAGGCATATGGAACATTTCATTTCTACTTATTTCTGTTATATTATCAACTATATCATAACGTCCCCCCCAAGCATAATGAAGACCATGTCTAGTTCCTACAGATGTTAAAGGATTGTTGCAGGGATTACTGAGAAACAGTCTGGCTCCATTTAGATAAGAAGTCATCATATATTTTACTGCCAGTATGTTAATTTGGCCTGATAACTCCATTTGACAGATGGAAAAGAGGAAGCGTAGTGGTGCCTGTGAACTCAGATGGTAGGAAACTTGTAGTTCACGCACCTTAACACAAGATCATGCTTCCTTTTTGATCAAAATGCAAAATGTAAAAATTTTATCCATTCTATCATAACCTTGGGCGGAGAAAAGGAGTGCCTAGTTCTCACAGTATGGCTCCCAGACACTTTCTACTAAGCAACTCCCCTAAACCCTGTACCTCCAAAAAATGTTTAATTAGTAGCTCCTTGAGAACAGGCATGATGCACTTTGCACTTCCTATTTAGAGATTTAGGTACTTAGAGATTATGCCTATAAATGTATAGCTTAATATGGAATATCAATGAGTGAAGAAACACTTTGTATTGATTGTTCAGTGGAAACTGGGAAGAAACCTCTGGCATACAGCAACATAGAAAAGCGCCTGCCTGGACATACAGCACCCCCAGGAGATCTCACGCTTCCCCCCCCACCCCGCTTTTTATCAAGTCTCTTTTTCTTTCTTTGGTTTGACAGTATAATTTTAAAACAAAATCAGGAAACAGTATACCCCACTGGTACTGAGGTCCCCAGTACTATATATAGCTCTAGGGTCCCCCGTACAAGAAAGGCATGGACCTGTTAGAGCGGGACCAGAGGAGGGCCACAAAAATGATCAGAGGGCTGGAAAACCTCTGTGGTGAGGAAAGGCTGAGAGAGTTGGGGGTGCTCAGCCTGGAGAAAAGAAGGCTCTGGAGAAACCTTATAGTGACCTTTCAATATATACAGAGGGCTTATAAGAAAGATGGAGAGAGACCTTTTACCATGGCCTGTAGTGATAGGAGAAGGGGCAACAGTTTTAAAACTGAAAGAGGGTAGGTTTAGACAGGATATAAGGAAGAAATTTTTTGCAATGAGGGTGGTGAGACACTGGAACAGGTTGCCCAGAGAAGTTGTGGATGCCCCATCCCTGGAAGTGTTCAAAGTCAAGTCGGATGGGGTTTTGAGCAACCTGATCAAAGATGTCCCTGCCCATGGCAACGGGGGTTGGACTATATGATCTTTAAAGGTCCCTTCCAACCCAAACCATTCTATGACTCTACATTCCACTATTTTAGCATATATTCATTATATATTTCAATAATGTACTTTGGAGAAAAGCCACAGGCTCAAAGCTTAAAAAAAAACCACCCAAACCCAAGAATCTCAAAAGCAATGACAGATTGGGACCTCATTCCTACGTAGGAGTTGAGACAAAGAAGGTACGCTCTTAGATCTGATAATATACACCTAGTCAGACATCAGATGGCCTGTTCACGATCATCCAGGAAAAATTTATTGTGCAGAGGATTTAAACAAGGGCCTTCCAGATTGCAGACCTACTACCCCTGCCACCTGATAAAATCTCAGTGTTGTTTCAACTTGAGAAGACTGAAATAGAATGCATGGGCAGATTTTCCACTGTGTCAAGTTTCCCAGGCATATCTTTATTTTCTTCTGTTTAAAAGGCATTCTGACATGGAAAAATGGAGGAAGATGGTGATTTTTTCCCAAATCAGGAGAACTGCCTGTTAGACAGAGAAACATTTTTGTCTCTCTACATCAACAGAAAGGTAGAGGGAGGCAAGACAGCCAAGACATTCAGCCAGAGGGACATGAAAACGCATCCTCCTCAAACTTTACATGCTCATCACTCAAGGAAGTCCAGCAGAAAGGTTGAGCTGTTAAAAAATTCGCAAGTGTCATGTTTCACAAAGAAAGGTTTGTGACTCAACACTGGACAGGGAAAGCCTACAGCATTTTAGGGCAAGTTGTCAGTTGCTAAAAACAGCAGCTTTTTCCTTGTTGTAAAGGAGATATATTTCATCACTCCCCCATCCACTGCAGTGAGCAAGAGGGAATTCTTACTGAAAAAAGGGACAGCAATACATACAATCTTAATATGAAAGGTTTAATATTTTACCATCAACTCTAACCAGCATCATTAAAACTATGACCACAGTTGATGCTCCTTCTAAGCAATACCAGTAACGTGACAGCTAAAATGGAGACCACAGTCATGCCACTACTCATGCTAAATACTTTTTTTTAAATTAGTATGTTTATAATAGAAGCAGTAAACAGGACAATTTTATCTAAATTAACAGCCATACTTATTTAAAAACTACGATCAATATCTAGCATTATGACTCATAATCAGATAAAACCCTTTCAAGCACAATTACTCTCTCCATAGAGCGGGCAAAAGCATAGAGAGAAATCATGCTATCAAATTCTCCAAATGTGGCCACTTAAAAATGACTGAACTTTCACAGTTGATGCTGAGTCCTCGGCACTTTCTTTTACAGTTGTCACTAAAGCATCTTTAACAGCACTAAGTGATAGGAGTCAAAATGAAATAAGAATAGTTTTTGTAACAGTCACCAAACAGCATTAACTTGCTGCTGCTGACCTAAGCAGAATTTATTTAAAAGGGGAAAACCAGAATTCATTCCAAGCAGCCCCGTTCAATATATTGGACCTATTTTTCAACACATCAAACAAGACATGCAAAAGTATGAAAATTAGTATGATAACCTTCTAAACCAGTATCTAGCAACAGTCTTACAGATGTAGAAGCTTGGAGGAAGGGAGATGGGGACTGGAATATCAAGAAGGCATGGGAAGGCAATATGAGCAAGTAATTGATAGCTTGAAGAACAAAGGAAGGATACCTAACAGTAGATAGAGATTCTCTTAGAGGTATAAGCCCATGTGCACATTCACAACCTGATCAAACAAAACATCCAAACACTTGAGATTAGGCTTGCCTGTCTCAGCAGTGGCTGAGAAGTGTCTCCTCACATGTCTGAATGCAGTAAAAAAAGAAATTAAGCATGGCCCAATGCTGAGCCAAGTAATACCTTCCCTTCTTGGGAACAGAAAAGAGACAATCAGATTGGAAATCACATCTGAAAACAAACCTATTTCCAACTCAAAGGAGTTCTCATTGGAGGTAGGTGTTTCTCTCCTGGGCTCAGTAAGTGAAAAGCCTCAAGTTCCCTTGCTTGTCTCATCCGCACTGACAAATCGCAGAGAAACCATCTAACTTGGCAAATGAAGTAGTCTCTCAGGTAGCAGCAGCAGTCCTATCTGCCACACTATTTTGAAAGAAACGCAGTCTGAACACTTTTTTTAGTTCTTCTTTTGGAAAATAATGATAATACATATGAACACTTGACAGGAATGATCTTCTACCACAAGTTACGAAGCATTTTAAGTCCATTGGAGAGACTAATGCCATAACAATATTTTTAAATACAAAAGAGTCAGCCAGTGGCCAAAATTTAGAAAACGCAGACTGTAAAAGCTTTCTAAGAAGGAAAGAAATAAAATGCATTGATGAAAACTCTTTAAGCAAAGGAGTTTGTTCTGACTCTACCAAACTGTTAGAAGCAAATGAAAGGAAAAGGAATACTCAGCTTTACAAATGCAGGCAAAGACGTGTTTTGGCAGTGTTTGGCTGCACCCATCTGCATATTGGGGCAAAGAAGTTCTTGTAAGGTACTTGTGCGCAGGTGTGCTATTGATCTATACAAACAATCCAACTACTGACGAGAGATCTTTGCTCTTTCTCTAAGGTTTTCTATATTCATAGTAGATGACTCCAAGGAGCATGCTCCAGTTTGAGTAAGTTATCCAGAGACAGGATCAACATTCCTAGCTGAAAACATGATGTGGGACTGTTCTACTCAATGCTTGAAGGCTTCAGTGATCACATAGTACTTAATATGATCTGAGCTCCAAGCAGCAGAACTACAGATTTCTGGAAAGGAAGCATCCTTCAACATGATGCTGAGGTCACTTGTACTACAGTAGGAACTACCGTAACTACTCCTGGTGGTTCCAGCTCAGCTACTTCAGCTGCTCCTTGGCACAAGTCAAAAAACACATGCAGCTCAGACTGCTCTCCATGAAACTCCTTTGCTACAGAAATAAAAACACAAGCAGTTTTCCTTGCTTATGCTTGACAGCAGAAGGCAGCTTCTCTTCTGGGTGCCTTCAAAAGAAAAATGGTATGTTAATAATGCTGACCTAGATGAAATTCAGAAGCTGCCTCAAGTTAATATTTGGGCTGATCATTCAGTGATTTTTATGCCATCTTTTGTTAGGACAAAAGTGTAAACTAACAGGTCTTGAATTTACTCTAAGACAAGCGACAGCTGCTAGAAAGGCTGTTTTCCTGAAGAGGTGCCACAGCAATCAGTTTAAAAGGCTGACTTGGAACAAAGGGGAATAGGATCACTCACTAAGGGTAAAATCTTTACTGAACTGTGAGGAAACTCTGATGGAGGCCTAGGCCTGACAGATTCTGGGGGCAGAGGAAGGCTCACTGCCACGAACATAAGCTCAGCTCTTCAGTTGCTCCAAACGAAAGAGAGGGGCAAAATTCTGTGCTTCTCCTTTCCTTTGGGCCTCCTATAACAGACCACATAAATCAGTGCATCAGGAAGGGCTGCTTGCAGCTGAACCCTCTGCAGACAGTGCGCTTGGAGAGTATGGACAGTAAAGAAGGCGAAGCAGTAGCACCTGATGAAAAATAAACCTAGCAATTTCTTTCAAGAAACACACTGAATTTGTGCTTTGCTTCTTCCAAAGACAAGACACTCCTACAGGAGAAAATTCACAGATCCCAGGATGATGTCAAAGACCTAAAGAGCCAACAAATATGGGGTTTCTCCCGGTTATTTTTAGGCCTCCAGTCTTAAAATCCCTGATTGATATCATTGATACATATGTGGTACTCCCCTAAACAAAGGAGGAAGATATATATGAACACCTGAAATTGTACCAAACCTTAAGCCATGAAATATGGCTGTAACTCTAATGTTTTAGATAGTGGACTACAGAAGGGCCATTAAAAAAAAAAAAAAAAAGAATAAAAGCAAATAAATCAAAGACATAGGCAACAGATCGAAAGACAGCTAGCTGATAAGACATGAAAAGAGCTATGACTTAACCTGTAGGTTGGGTCAGGCTCCAGCCTTGTTAAATTATGTGAAATAAGAGGTCACAGAAATGTTACTGCTAGACCAAAGAAGTCCATGTTTGCAAGTCTTTGGGTATATGCATCCTTTCAAGCTAACTATGCCTTCGGATAAGTGCTCAGAAGTACATGTCTCCGATCTTTTTTAATAGAAGTTTCAGAATTGGGACAAAATTGGCTTGATATTTTTCAGTTTGTCACTGAGAAAATAGTAAGATTGTGTAGCACTTTTGTGAAGCAAGCCTACAGCCTTGTAGGACAAGTGACAAAAACATTATTTCTACTTTTATGGAGTTACAGAATATCAAAACAAGTTATTGTTGGCATGAGAAGCTAGTGACTTGACATTTCAAGCTGATGTTTACCTGAGTGGATATCTATTGAAAACATCTTGATAAAAGCAGCACTTCAAAGCTCTAACAAAGGGTCCTAAATTGACTGAGACCTGCACAGAAACAAGCTTTAAAGATTGCATACTCTAAGAATTTGGTTACTTTGTACAACTCATTGCTGTAAAATTAGTTTGCAAACTACTGAGAAACCAAGATTCTAGAAAATTCTTCATATGCAACATTTGCTAGAATATATTCAATTTCACAGACAACTTCCAATCTCCTTACCTCTTGTCCTGAAAGGTAGTATGCTGCCAATAGACCACCAATGAAGCGAATATTGACCTCAAAAACAGACACTTCGGAATTCTAGAACAGGAAGAAAAGAGTAAATAATTAACCAATTCCCTAATCAAAGAAGGAAAAATAATCATCCAGGTGGAGGCAAGTACATATCCTAAACCAATATGCATGCAAGGGTTTGTACTGTTTTAGCATCTAGATCCATACTGAAATTCCTGTGCGCATCTTCACGACACCAAGTGATAAATTCCAGTAACAGCTTCAACTAATTTTTAAAAATCAGATTATTTTTTCTCCTGCTGTCTAGTCATATTATCACCACAAAGTGCAATTAAAGTTGTTTGGGGATGCTGGGAAAGAAGGCAAGGACTGTACATTTCCATAATTCGGCATCTTTGCTCTTATGTTTAAGCATAACTTCAAATCTTCTGGGTTTACAGGATAAAGTAGAACAATAATTAGAGAACTCCAGTAATATGCTTTCTTAACCTGAATTCCAATGTGCAATCTAAAATTTGGAGCTCCATTTTAACATAGTCTCTGTCTAGGAATAGCCTTTATGCATTTAATGTTATGACAAGTACTGCAAGACCACTGAGAAACTCAAGAGAATAAACCATTTTACTGCCTTCCTGCACATTAACATCCTTGGGCTAAATTCACCAGTACATTTTGACTCATTTAACCCACTGAAAAATTAAGAGGAACTAGCTGGTTTCAGCATCTTTCTGCCTCCCTCTGCACCCCATTCACTCCTTTGCCTGCATGTACCCCATTTGTCTCCCCCATAAACTTCTATTCATTCAATGCATTAGATATAGAAATGTAGTTCTATTAAATATTTTCAGATATGGTAGTCTTTCCTTTTATCCAGAAAAGTCATTAGAATGTACATTGTACAAGTTGACCTGCCAATTAGCACACAGTTGAAATTATACTTATAGGTATATCTTTCCTTTTATACTATTTCTATGGTACCTGTGGTGTGTCATGCATTTTGCTTGTATCCAAAAGATTATATGACTACTTTAAAGATTTCCTCAAATAGCACTGATGATTAGAAGTCTAAGGTTTGAAATACTCCCAAACATGGGTTTTTAGTAAAAGACGTATTTTTATCCACATATAGGTGACATAAGGAAGATATCAACACCACAGAGTACAATTCCACTCAATACCTATAGAAGTCATGAATCACACAAGCAATGGCACAGTGTACAGTGAAAACAAGGACTTCTATTTCCCAGTAAAAGAATCCAAGAGGAAAGTATTTATGTATTTATTTATTTATAAACTTCAAACCATATAAGGAAATCACTCAAGTCTGGCAGACCTAAGACAACAATGTTTTTTGATACATAGGAAGCTGTAATTGAACCTCAGTGGGTCATGTAAATTTCTTCCACCCAAATCCTAGACTAATTCTGCAAATTTATATTGAGATTGCCTCAGATCAGAAAAAAGATATGGGAGCAATTTAGTTCACCCTCATGATGGTACCATTATGCCTATACTGACTCTGATATATTTAGGGTCTTCGGTTTTAGACTGAGTAATTATCTGGCACTAACTGTAAAAAGCAGAGAGCAGAATTTCTTTAATGTTTGCCAGATAGCCAATGTATAAAACAAGAAGAAAAAAACTCAAACAAATAATTTCTGAAATGTAGGATATGATAGGTATAATATATGACGTTATAATAATATATATAATATAAAAACAACAATAAGCATCTGCTCAATTCTGACTGTACACCTACATTTCATTTTGGCACTACTGAATGAAAAACTATTTTTGGAACCATAGGGCAAGTCCAAGGATTGAAATACAAATTCTGTCACAGACTGTGACACAGTCCCAAAATTAGTAATAAGAACACTAATCAACAAGGATAAAATAGAGCCATTCTTCCATTTAATGATTCCAAACTCTGCGCACAAAAAGAATACCTAGATGTCAGGCTGTATGACCAGCTGGGAAATTATTCTGATAGATTTAGAACCTGTAGGCAAACTAAGACAACTCAAGTGGCATTCTTCATGTTAAAACATCTTAAGGACATGGGAGAAGAGATTGTATTGTTAAGTAATTTATAGACCATGGTTTGGGGGAAATGGTCTTTCACAGCTCAGTTATTTCCAGCTGCTATCAGATAGTAAAACCACATTTTTCTGCATTCAATCATTTCTGAGGCCCTGTTGGGTCTCACTGACCACTCTCCCATTCTTTCATTATCCAATTATAATTTGTACTTTGAAAACACAATATATACATCTATCTTTACTTATAATTAAAGTGTGAAAGAGTTGGGGTGTGTTTTTTTTTCAAAATACATTAAGTTAAAAACACAGAGAAGTTCACTAAAGCTTACATCTGAACTTCTGAAACTTTTAATCATAAGGTTTTTTTAAGTTCCAGCTGAAAGACCTCTTCTGTCTCATCCCAAGAGGAACCCTGTGAAAAGGACTAGAGAAATATTAGGGCAAGCTCTACTCACCACACTGAAATCAAGATTTTTGTCAATCCACTCCTGTCCTTCTCTGAATTCATCGTGAAGCCCCATGATATAAAGAGTATCCAATGCATCTACTATGGTAGCACCCATTTGTGAGTTTCCTACACGCAAAAAGAAAGATTTCTATTACAAGTGATTATTTCATTACTTTTCTTAAATATCACAAACATGAGAAAATAATCCAAGCAGTAGCAAAGCAAAGTTACTACAAAGATGACAGTACAAAGAATCATCAAAATGAGCAAGGAATTAGCAGCCACATAAAAGGATGACACTTCTCTTTCAAACCATCAGTCCTCTGGCACAGTTTGGCTACTGGGGAGAAAAGAAAACTAAAGGTAGAAAAAAGCCCCTTCTCATCTGCTTTTCTAACTTGAACATAAGCAACTGTACTTTGACAAAAAAGGACAGAAAGACGTTCAGCTTCAAAAAGCTATTAGGAATTCTAGGACAGAAATGTTAAAAAAAGCATATGCAAGATAAAGCAAACGGTACTTGCAGTAATGCCTCGCATTTCCCAGCATTTACTGCTGAAACGTTCACATTTTTGCAATTACGGAAGCTACCTAGTCACTGAAAGCACAGAGTGATGAGCAGGGATGCCCTGGCTCGGCTCGAGCAATAAAGCCACAGCCCCAAGATGTTCACATCTCTGCCAGCAGGGACCCACACCATGAGGTGCTAATGGATACCTGAACGGTCACCATTTCAAGTGGAGCATTTAGACCCAAATAAAAATCAATGGTGCTTTAGCCTAAAATGCCATTCAGTTGAAACAGCAGCAATTTAGAGTTGATTGATGACTCATCGGTTTGTACAAGGGAGACAGAACGAAGAGGTGGTGAGCCACTGACCATGACAACTATGTTAGCCTTGACCTCCTTAGGCCATCCCAACCTAAGCTTATTAGGCAGAGGTCTTTGTTTCTAGAGGAAAGCAAGAATTACCATGGGTTTATTTATTTTCTAGGAGTGTATAAAGCTTCCTCCACACTCAGAAAGTAGCTGAATTTCACTGTTCATACCAGTATTAAAACTGTTCAAACCAGTATAAAACAGTACAATAACTATGTGATTAGCAATTTAATGGCAGCAGTCTCTAAACAAGTTAAACCTTTTTTTTTTTTTTTTTACATGCTTTTTATCCTTAATGGAATTTCTACAGTACGGTGTTCCTGCTTTGTTGTCTGCTTTGTTGTTTCTATTCATTCATTTCTGATTTTTACATGTTTAGAGAATTTTTTTTTCCCTCAAGCACAACAATAATTGAATGAAGCCATCAACACCCTTGTATTTCTTTTACACACCTAAATGGCTGGTACTTACATGCAAGCTTAATTCCATTTTCAGAGATTTCTTTCCCCAAGTGATAAAAATTAAACACAACAGTCTCTGACAAAGTAATCACCAACTAATTTCTTCAAAAATAGCCGTGCATCTGTTTTAATTAACTTAAACTCAATATGGAAAGCCTTAAGTCAGTGGTATTTGTTAAGAATATTCAAGTACAGATGGGGGCATACTACCTTTCTTAAGATTAATTAAAAGACATAGCCTTTGACAAAGCAACCACCAGGCACACCTATAACTCTCAGGAAATTAATTCATCGTGGTGTGTAAGTACTGTAAGGTTTAACACCTTCAGCCAAGTGACAAATTCCATTGCTTGTGCTGAAGCAGAGGTCCCTTTGAGCAGAGCTACAGCATGTGCTTAACTTCACACCTTTTCATAAATGTAAGGTGACAGTTATCTAATTTATCACTTCAAAACTATGCAAACCAGACCATGACACAAGGACTAACTTCAGTATTAGCTGACAAAGTATTTCTGACGTAAAGTTGGAATGTGTTATACTGCCATGGCACTCAAATTAATTTCTGCTCCTTTATTTAAACCATATTGATAACATTTAAAAATACACAATGTGTTTGAACAAATAGGGATACATAGCCTTGGGAAATCCTGAAAGCTCCTCTTGTAATAGTTTTAAAAAATAAAAACCTTCTAACTTAAACACAGTGATAACCAGATCAGTAAGCTCTCACATTCTATAAATGGCATGGGGTGAGGAGAATACACTGCATGGGGATGCATTGGTGTGTCATCGTCGTCCCCCACCCCAGAAAAAAGTTCAGACACCACAGCACTATCAGCCAGTTTTCTAGATCTCAAAAGTACATTCAAGTGTCCACGGGGTAAGGACAGCAATACATTGAGCACAAGAATATCTACTTTCCAGCCCTGCAGAAAATATCTTCAAAAATACCAATGTAAACAACCTTTTCCATAGAGTTTTCTGCACAGAACCATGAAGCAAAGGCCATGGAAATGCAGAAGCCCATGATTATTTTTGCAGTCTAAGCAATCCGATAGATGCATCCAGACAGCAGAGACTGAGAGTGGCAAGGCCAGAACTGCTGGAACAGAGCTCCCTGCAGAATTGACCCAAAGCGTCCATAGTTTCCTAATGCATCCATAGCAATTGAACAATACAAATTCACTAAGCGAAGACAAGAAATTTGCTTTCATCCTTACAGTGTTAAAAGTGAGCCCTCAACCCCATATACAGAACTCTTGCCTAAACCAGTAGTCTTCAATAAGGATTGACTGACAACCTGTTTCACACAAGATTCTCCAGCATTGTTTGCAGCTAAAGAAATAAATGCAGTCGGATAGAGCAAAACAGACTTGCTCAGCATTTTTTCAATCAATTACAGGTGTAGGTTCATACGCTAAGCTTTTGTCTGGGCCACACTCCAATAGTTTGTAACAAGCTCTCCATTCTGCTGCCTTTTTGCCCCTTTCTCTCATCTTTTATGTCTATCTTTCATAGACTCACGAGCACCTAACAAAACATTACTGAGCAAAGCCCCTTCAGCTCACACATTCCTCTTCCCTGAGCAGTGACACATGCCTGTTTCTCAGATGCAGATCAGTATGGTTATAGTTTCTAGACTCCATGTGAGAGCTCAACTATTTCTTACCACGGTCTCCTAAGGATAGCATTTATATCCTAACCCATAATAATTTATTAATTTTTCTTCTTTCTTATGAATAAGTAGGCTATTTCAACCAAATTTGGTTTGTTTTTCCTTTTTCTTCTTAAACATATGTTAACTAACCCTAACTGCACACCAGCAGTTCTTTCTTGAGGAACACTCAGAAGAGCAATCTTTGTTTTTCAAGCCTTTTGGGCTGAACACATTTCCAAAAGGTCAAGGGATGACAGTCAATATTTTGCAACAGATTGCCTACCCAGCCTTCTTCCTTTAGTGTCAATCAGGCAGTACAAAGCAAGCTAATTCCCTCCTCCTGGGCATTGAGGGGGAAGAGTCCAAACTGCAGAGTTCATACCCAGAAGTCTTGTGCCTACAAGAATGGAGGGCAGAGCTAGAGATAAGGCAACACAAAGGACAACAGACGTAACATAACACTGTGGCTGCCCCATGCTGCAAGATAGGTATAACTTAAAACCATTTGTGGGCTACGCTAGGTTGGGTTAGAGATTAAAGTTAATCGCTGTCAGCTTCTTTCTTGGAGGACTACGTGGAAGGTATGTCATTCTTAACTTGTTCCTAAATAACAGCTTCCACGGAATTCTTCTGTATCTGCTGAGGCCCACAACCTAACCAGAACAGGCAACGACATTGTCATAGCTGTCCTCCTCCACCTTATAATGCACCGCACTACCAGCAAGGCAGCAGCTGAAATCCGAAGCAGGAAGAAACAGCAAGTGTTCAAAGATCACCAGCTTGCATTACAGTCACCCATGCTGCTATAGGGAAAACAGACTACAATGGATAGGCAGTTGTACTTCCCTCTCCCAATACTGATACAAACTATTCAGTCTAAAGTCACAAAGAGAAATAATTTTCCATTCATAATAGGGTACGTCGTTTTCATTTCATAGCCATGCTAAGATCAATAAATTTTGCCTTAAAGGACAAGAGGATAGTCTTCCCCGACTTAAACTGCAGAAGGTGTCATTTGAAAAGTGATAAAGTAACTCTAAACAATGTGATAATAGTTTAGAGTATATACTGCTTGCTTACTACCACCTCAGCCAGCCTGATCTATTATTGCTCAGGGTACAGAGAGAGCAGATGTCTCATTGTAGTGAAAAAGGCTATAAAACAATTAAATTATAATAGAAAATAACACTTCTTCTAGCTGAAGGCACTCCTCCCAGGGTCTGCCTCTATTCAATACAAAGGCTTGGTTGGTCATGTTGCGTAAGATAATAACTGATTCCAAAAGGGCTCAGTTTTACAAATGTCAGATTAGGAAGTTTCTTTTCCATATAATTATAGTTCTAGTTGATTGAACTCCAAATTTAATGAAGTTTGCCTAATGAATGCAATGCTCATTCTTCTAAATAAAACAGAACATCCATCATGAGCTAATGGAAGAAATTTAGCAGTGAAATAGCTGAGCTATTAACAAAATCGTACACACTCTCCTTAAGCAAGAGTATTATTCCAAAAGACTGCAAAATAGTAAATCAAATTTATATTTAGGTAGACTTCACTTTCCTGAGATTAGACAAATAATTCCTTCACTTGATAGCACATAAATCTACAGCCTGAAATATCTAGCAAATCGTATGACTAAGTGTAAACAGCAGGGCCATTAAAAGAAAAATGGTCTTCGTATCTAAAATTCTTTCAGTATGCCGAAGTGCTAGATGAAGAACTGGTTTATTTATACCATTTTAAAGTCTCACAAGAGACTATCAAAGTACAGGGAGACAGATCGTTGTCATGTGTTCCATGACAAAAGGAATATGAAGAAAATAAATAGCCCGTTTTCATTATACCATAAGTACAGCGATTTAGAGAGTCTGATACCAGCTTCAGGGTTGCTTAGTGTATTTATTATGTGGAAGCAGAAGAGACTATACGCAGTGACGTACTAGAGAAAATATGCAAACTAGCATAGATCAATTACGATCAGAGAAGACCCTGAAAATCTGAGACACAGCCACATTATGTAAATAAGGAACAAGATGACAAATTAAAACTCTACGCCAGCAAACTTAAGTCATGCACTCCAACTTGAAAAGTAATCATCAAATAGGGGCTTCAGAGAAACTTTGATTAATTGGCATGTCACCCATACCTACTCCTTTCTTCAACAGGTATACATCACACGCAAATCTCATTTCTTCCAAAAACCACTTCCATGGGGGGTTTTATCAGCCCAAGCTGAGGGCTGAGCAGGTGTACTGGGTCTGGCTGGGATGGAGGTAATTTTTTTCGCAGCAGCCTGTATGGTGCTGTGTTTTGGATTTGTGACTAAAGCAGTGTTGATCACACACCAGAGTTTTGGCTATTCCAGAGCTGTGCTTGCACAGCATCAAGGCACCCTCTTTTTTTTTCCCCTCCGCCCCTCCACAGTGAATAAGCCAGGGGTGGGCAAGAGGCTAGGAGGGGACACAGCCATGACAGCTGACCCAAACTGATCAAAGGGATACTCTGTACCATATAACGTCACACTCAATGACAAAAGCTGAGTGGGGGCTGGGGGGGGAGGGTTGGTCTGACAGGTAGCCATTCCTTCGGGACCAGTTGGGCTTCAGTCTGACTATGGGAGGTGGTGAGGGACTGTCTTTGCATTATTTCTCCCCTCTCACCCCTTTCCTTCACTTATTAAACTATCTCTATCTCAACCCATAGGTTTTCCTCACTTTTACTCTTCCTATTCTCTCCCATCTTGCGGGGGGAAGAATTTTCCTCCTTTCCCTTTCACCCTCTGCCTGTGTGTGCTCTATCACTCTTGTGTAACAAGTGTGTTAGTGCCTTTCACTTGGCATCTATCCAGAGACCAGTTACAGGAGTAACCTGAAGGAGATACAGTCTATTCAAACGGATCATCAAAACGCACACTAGGTCAGAGCAGGGCAGCTACAAAGTCAAGGAAACCCACCTAAGTGGAAAAATTACCATGAGGCCACTCTGCCTCCAAGGAAAGTGATATACAACAGGCACATGTAACCATTCTTACCCTTCTACTTTATGCAGTGACTGAAAAGGAAATACTTTATTATCAAGCAGAAAAGATAGCAGATCAAAGACCCAGAAGCGGGATGCTCATCAGTTCCTTTACAATCAAGGTAGGGTTTTAATATTTCCTAAACCAGAAAAAAAAAAAAACCAAAACACAGAGGAATCTAATACAAACCCTTATTGTTGTTTACAAGGACGGCCTGCAGATACCGCCACCAGCCGTGCTTTGATGAAAGCTAAAGGAATTGGCAAGATTGCTTGAGGAAAAACAAGCAGTTGGATAGAGCAAAAGCATTTGGGCTGTTATTGAAGACAATTGCCTCTATATCACACAAATAGCAAGTATCTCTGTGTCAAGGCATCCCTGCTATGGAAATAAGTTTTTATACTCCAGAAAGCCAACTTCCCTTCACAAGCATTAGAAAGCTGGAATCTATTGTTAGTTATGTGTAGAGGCTAAAGACCTGGATGTAATGAAATGGCTTTCACTCTCAAAACAGCGTAGCCAGTGGGATGATCCTACTGATGGACAAAACCCTAAGATTCAAACAAACCTCGTGCCAAAAATAGTATTGGTCTTAGAGCCACCCATATCCAGTTCTTGTTTTTTTCAGGGTCCTGGACAGACATCATCTGCTGCAAGCAGAACCTACTCCTACTGGTGCAGAACGCCTTTGATTAGTGGTGTGTTTCATTGGGGGTGGGGGGAGGATCAACCTGCAAAAGGAATTTAAGAGGACCAAAGTCTTAAGGGGATAATTTTACTTAATTCCTAAGTTAAATTCCTGCTCTGGCGAGTGACCTGAACTTCAGAGCGGTCCGGCACTACTGCCAGAGTAATCCGACAACTGGAGTGTTCCCAAGCATAAAACAGATCCTTCCTATTCTGTCACAGTGATTCCAGAAACAAAAGAGGAGATGTAAAGCCTCCTCAAGGAAGTATACCCTGGCACACTTTGAATCTAAAAGATTAGTTATTTTTCACACAGGCAGGTGTTTTAATCCCTAGCAACAGAGCGAAAATGCTTCCTTGATAAACTCAGCCTGACATTAAACACAGAGTTATTACGGTCTTAAAAAAATAAATATTCTTGTTATTGATATTCCTGCCTGCCCAGCTTCAGAGTGGCTGAAAAACGCAGACTAGGCAAGACTGTACTGATCTAGGGAAAGCACAGCAATTTCTACTAAAAATGAAAACCCAAAGAATTCGAGTTTTCAGACTGTAGCAACAGGATTACTTAATGTAATAGACGATTACAGACGTGGTAGAAAAAATATGTAACATGAAAATTAAAAGCAAACAATTATCAACCCAGTTTTCTATATCTCTAATGAGGCTCTGGCAATAAAGCTGCCACTACTGAAGCATACTACTCATAAAATATCTTAATGACTCACAAGGAACAAGATAACGTTTAAGAAAATGAATTAAACTTTTGAACAACACAGTTTAATTCCACTGTGAAAAGAAGTGCCTCAAAATTAGTCAATGAAACCATACATTTCATACAAAACTGCAACGTATGATTTCAGCTCAGCCATAAAATGCAATGAATAAGCCTTTAAGTATCCATGAAGAAACCAATTGCCTTTAACATTTTAAACTAATTAAAAAAGTAGAACAAAAAAATAAGCATGTTGATTGCTTAGTTCTGTTAAATTGCTGATAATAGACAACATGAAAAGGAGTTCCTAATCTTTTGTAACAGACAGTAAAGTATTTTAGCATACAAATAACATTAAATAATCAGTTGTAATGCTTTCCTTAATCTAATAAATGAGGAAGTAACGGGAGTGAAGCACTGAAGTGTATGCTAGTCTTTGAATCGATTAAAAAGTGGACCTGCAGGTAGATTAATCAACAAACTGCTGCTTAAATAGATATGTCCTTAAGACCCAAATTTTAAAACTTTGTCTAAGAATTTATACTACAGTAAACCTTCCTCTTCTCTGCTCTTCACTTGATTGCTTCACTTTGCTTTCCAACTAAACCCTACACAGCCCTTCAGCTTAATTCAAAATTCACACAAGCAAGAGTTGAATGCAGTCCCTTTAGCATAAAGCCTGAATGTCCTCAAAACTAAATTTGAAAAGGGCTGAACTGCTTCTGAACTACAGCTGCCTTACTGCCTCATACGTCTGCTGGCTTCAGATGACAGCAAAGTGTACCTGCATCCACCTCCCACTTTGTATGTCCATGTTGCTGTCCTTGCCATATTTAGTTTTAGAACTCAGTATGCTAATCTTTATTTAGCTGTCATGCCCATTTACGTAATATTTTATTTGCCCATTTACTTAATATTTTAACACAGTCCAAAAAAAGCATAGCCTTAATTTCATTTCCTTATTACACCCTCTGTTATTAACTCCAAATGATAGGAAACAAGTTTAAATTCAGGAATAGCATTCCCACAACCTAAATAATTCCCAAATCAAAACAAACCTAAGTCCAAAGATTCCCAATGGGAAACAAATATTTGGGTTTTTTTTCCTCAGAGCAAACCACCTGGTTTATAAGAGAAAAACAGAATATGATGCTATTAGAGAGAATAAAAATTCTCAATCTGAGCCTGAGCCCTGAACTCTAATATGACTTAATCTCTTCATTACCATTTGATGTAGATATTTACCTCACTATTCTATAAGGCAGGTTACAGAAATAAGGTGTGTATATCTAATTCCACTTTGCATCTCTGCATCTCTTTTTTTTTAAAGGCAGAATTTTCAATCTTCTGAGTAATGCCATAGGATTTAACATTATCAATTCAGAAACATGTAAAAATGCCACTGAGAACAACTGACCTAAATGTGTTGTACATGAGCTAATATAAACTGGGTGAGAAGAATTCAGTGGGAATACTGTATTATTAAAAAGAAGAACAGAAGACAACAGCTGCTCACGGTGAATCTTCCCGAGATGCATAGGCACACTTGTGACAGTTGGATGAAATAGCAGTAACATTCAAAAAATATTCTTAGCTAACCACAGTTGTCTTTATCTATGGCACCAGTACTGTAAAACAGTTAAGAAGGAATGTACAGCCAGATTGCTTCCTGCCTGCACACATTTGCAAGTTTTAGAGAACAACCATATTCTGAATAAACACCACGTCTATTGCAGTGAAGCAAAATAGTGTTTACAAAACACTATTTGCCCAATTAGCAGCATCAGAGGACAGCTTTAAATTAGATGAACCGAGGAAAAGTCAGAGATTTCGTAAGGGGAAGTCTTATCTTAGCATCAATGTTACAGTCTTTAAGAAGTGAACTTGCATATGGATGGAGAATATATACAGAAGGTATGCCAGAACATCCCTTAACAAATGCTTAAATTTTCTTAAACTAACCTGACACAAGATAAGGGAATTGTTCTCGCAGGTGAATAATTGTTTAAAAGATAGGAAATGGGATAAGCATAAAAAACCAATTATCACTGTGAGGGGAAACCATCAGTGGGATCCTACAGAGATGAATGCTTGGGCACATGCTTATTTATAAAATAATTTGGAAATATTTATAAATCATCATATTCAGAAATCATTCAGAAGTACTGGATGAGGATTTTGAAAAAGAATGCTACTGCAGAAAAGCCACCCTATAGTGAGTTCCTAGACTCCACAAGGAGCCAAAAAGATGCAAAATACAATTATGAGGAAAGAAAAAGTGAACAAAAGGGAAAACAGAACAAAGTTTTAGTCTTCCTCTCTCAAAAAAAAAAAAAAAACCAACCAAAAAACTTCAAAAGATACAAAGAAAGGAGATAACAATGTATAGGGTATGAAAAAAAGTGTGTATGAGAAATGACTTAACAGACCAAGACTCTTCATGAAAGACAGTATACAACTGAGGGCATATACAATTCTACAAATTCGTGAATAGCAAGGAAAAGATTAATAACGGGTTGGTTTTTTTCAATACCAAAACTAGTCACCTAGGACAGTGAGCAGACTTCAAAACCACAAAGTTTTCTACAGAATATGGAACCAAACTGTGGAACCACTCATAATGAGTAGTGCTTACTCATAATAAGCAGGTGCTCTCAAGTTTGCATAGATCCAAAAACAGACTGGACAAAATCATGGAAAAATAAAATAAAAGTTTTTAAATAAAACTTGCTACCTCTGACCGCAGAAGCTCTAACTCTGCACAAACTTTTATAAGCCTGGAGAGCACTCCAAGAAACACTCACTATAGGCTTTTCCTGCTCTTACATTTCTTCCCTAGGTACCTGCTGTGAGCAATTTTTGGAGGATGAGTAATGATCATGTTTGATCTTGCGTCCGACCTGAAGGAACCTTTCTTACGTTATCAGAACACTGTTCTAATTCCAAATTTGGCCAGCAACTCTTGAGAGTTATGTTCTTTCTTAAAATTTTATCTTTCCAAAATTTGCGTTACTGGAAAAAAAAAAAAAAATCATTCAATATACATATTATATTCAACATTGTTCCAGCATAGTCACTCATTACTGATTTTGCAGAGGAAATAGCTGCATAGGCCTGTCCTAAGGCCACTTTCATTTACTTTAAAATCGAATAGAACCTGAAATACAGAGATTGGCCTGAAATTTGCATCATGAAATTACCTCTCTTTATGAATTAGCATGAATGGATTTTCTTTCCCCTTTCATTTGCCACAGAAAAAGGCAATGATGGGTAGATTACTTGTGCACATACAGTTCAGATTAAAACAACTGCTCACCAAGTTTTTTTTTCATCAGAACAACAAGAAGTCAAGAACATATTTGTTTAGATATATACCTCATATTCTTTTTTTTGTTTTCATTTATCCTCCACATGGATTCAGAGGCTGAAAACATGCACAGAAAAAGAGCAGAAGTTGTTTCTGCTGTCTGTTTCTTCATTAGGATTTTACAACCAGAGGACACCAGAAGTTTTTAGCCATATTTTCAAAAGGTCATCCCTCAGTCTTTAAAGTATATCATCTAGTTTCTTCCCAGTAAAAGTGTCTCCAAAAACCAAAACAGAAAAGCAAAAGGCCCATGAAACCTGACACCCCTGACACTCAATTATGTGCACTTCAAAAGTAAACGACAATTAACCAGATGACAGCAGATGATACTGTCAGAGCAGCTCAGGCAGCCCAATAACTGTTACAATGACAGATGACAAAGATGTCTAATCAACTAATGATAAGTAATCAGAGTAATTTAAAAAAAAAAAAAAACCACATCTGTTAAAGCATTTTCTTGTAGTGCTTGTAAGAAATATTCCACTTCTTGTTTTCTAGACCACAAACTGGACAAAGAAATCGCGTTACTCTCCCAAGCTATACTGTACTTGCCAAAGATATTGGAAAACCAGCCTCCTTTGCCTGACTCAGCTCCTTCTCGCAACAGCCTCACGCCCTTGCAGTTTGACAAATGCATTTTCTCTGCGGGGCTCGGGAGCATCGCTGCTCCTGCTCTCCGGCGCAACGGAGAGATGCACTGTCAGATCTCCATTGCTTAGCAACACAGAGAGCTGCAGCAAGAGCTTCCCATGCCGGCCGCGGCAGTGGGCAGTTGGCAGCTGGTTCAGCAGCTTTCTCCTAGACCACGGGTGCTTATCAGTGGTGCCGGGAGCAGAAGGCTGAGCCGGGCTGCCCAGCAAGCCAGCCAATGGGACACACTCAACAAGGTGATAGAAACCAAGAAACCAAGGCCATTGGCAGGTTAAACAAAATTCAGCTTACTAAGTGCCCCAACTGAATCCTTGAGTTGTCCCCCTTGCTCGTTAACCAACACACACCTCAAAATTTCATTCTTCCATATGTATGAAGCAGCAGTACATTATGTTGTATGACACTGAACATGACGGACAAAAATCCCTCATAAAAAAGACAACAGCTGTATTTGGTCATGTGTTAGGGAAGAGATATGGCACTGCATTGCAGCCTTGAGGCTCTACTAGGTAATAAACACAACCCCAATGTGACTTCATTGGCAATCTTCCCTTCCTCCCAGCATACAACATCCCAAGACAGAGCCTGCAGACTTCACAGATTAAATTGACCATTTGCATGGCATGTGAGACAAGAGAACCGGAGAGGCATGAAAGCACTACAGATGCACGAGACAGTTCTAGTGTGACAAAGTAATAGTTTCATTAAACCTTTGTGCACGAGAATGGGCATGCCTGTATGCAAGCATCTACAACTTTAAAACTCCACATCATTATGCCTTAGGAAAGATCTTTTCACACCCTTGAAAACATATCTAGACATATATCTATTTATGTACGTATACATTATCAGATCACCTTCACATAATACAGCTCATCTCTAGACAGAATATGTCCAAATGCAAGGTTTAGAAATAAACTGTTAGTACTATGGGATGTTTACCATTTTGCAAGTGTTTGTATCATTATTTTGTCATGTACTTATTACCTGACAAACTGCACATCTTCACTTTATTCTTAGATAGTTAACATTACCAAAAAAAACCCAAATACACCACAAATTTCAGAAAGCATCAGGTAAGATGACAGCCCATGATTTCTAGTTTTGCTGAGGACTATGTTTTGAGTTGCACAAGGATTGTGGTCTTTTTTCTTTTTTTTTTTCCTTAAAGTCATTGCGGTTCCGAAATAAACGTTGTTTTAGAAAAATAAAGATTGAAGACTGATACAAACCCACTAGTACAAACTGTTCAATTTAACTCACAACAAAGCGTCCTCAAAGCTTGTGCTACGGTAATTAGTTCATAAGATATTGAAGTAAAAGATGCCACAAATACACATAGTTTAAAACTCTGAAGCATATCTGGACCGAGTAATTTTAATGGTGTTTCCATAAGATGTTCACCTAGGGGTCAACAAACAAATGCAGAGACAGATCATCTTTAAACAGCATGTTTCAAATGGTTACTCTGATCCTCAAAAGCAAATCAAATCAGATTACATTACAGCAAGAGACTCCGATAATACCATCAACTACTCTGGTTTTAGCTAAACCCAGAAAACCTTCTGAAGTAAGACTCAGTGTTTGTCATGCTTGCTCATTATCCTCCATGCATCATTTTCCATCAGCCTTTTCTCTTCACCCTTTGTGTTCTAATGAGAACTTGACCCAGATCCCATACAACCCCACCTCTGCAATAACACCCTGTGGCAGCCATCAAATTATTCCAGCAATTTAAGCAGCCCAACAAAAAAGTTAGCTTTCTTTAGCTTAGCTGCTACAACCACCAGCAGAGCTGCAAATAAAAATTTAAACTGGAAAGAGAAATTACACCTCACTGCTATACTTTCTCCTTGACTTTTGTACTTTATTTTATCTTATGGGGTAGGAATAAATAACGAATCTTGAGATTACCAGCCCTTTCAAAACCAGGCAACTTTCACAAAAACAGGAGCAAGTTATCACCTTGTTTTGCCAACAGAGAACCTCTAATGTTTTGTTTCATAAGTCATCTAAATGTAAATATCTAAAAGCCCACCAATACCCAGCCATACTTTCCCAAAGCAGCACCATACTATTAATGCTGTGCCCCAGCCGTTGAAGAGGTACTATTCAAGATTTTAACTACTGACTACATGCTTTGATAGGCAACGCTTTTAAGCAGGTTCTGCTTTACAATTTACAGTCACCAGGTCAGCCATCTCGAAAAGACTGGCAAGAGTTTCTAGTTGCCGGTCAACTAAAGCAACCCCAGCAGGTTTTGTTATAAAAGTCAAACTAATAATTGGGGCAGCCCACAGATGTTCTTGCTGGCTTCCTCAGTAAGGCAGAGAGCATCTTCCTTTAAAAGTTTATCACCTTTCCTTATATTTTTTAATGACTTAAAACTAAGATTTATAAGAGCAGAGCAGGCCATCTCCTCTCCCCTTCTCTGACCCCAGCCTGAACCCTGCTAGATCTTGCGATGCTGGAAACACTCGTGTTCCTCTTGGCATAGTTATAGATATACAGTGCTTCAGAGGGAAAGGGGAGTCCAACAGGGAAGATTAATGCCTTATTTGCCTTCTAAATTGAATCACATTTACCTCACTTGAGAGTTATCACTAAACCTGATTTCCCAGAGATTCACGCAAAGGGTTGCAGTGTCAACCAGTGATACCATCTCCTCAGTGAATCTCGCAGACTTGCTATAAATTGAAATGGAAGTACAAGAGACCACAGTAATGGCAGAAAATAGTTTGGGCCAAATCATCTTTGAGATGAATAACAAGAAGAGGTTTTGCTGAGCAGCTTTTTATTAAAAATAGCATCAGATTTCAAAAAGCATTATGTAATGCTTCTATAAAGGCAAATACCACTGGGAATGGTGTCATTACAGGTAGAAGAGATTGGTAAAGTACTAGGCAATAACAATACAGCCTAGACAGTCCTTGGTACAAGGACCAATTTTTTTTCCCCATTCCCATCAACCACCTACCAAATCTACAATAGCTGATTCTATTTTAGACTTGGTATATACTGAAGACTATACATTTCAGAAAGTTTTTCGTATGAAATAGCCTTGAACAGAGCAATCATAACATGATATGGCTAAAAATTAAATGGCACAAAATAGCATCTGGATTTTAAAATGACAAACACTTAGGGAATCGGCTGCTAGAGGTGACTGGAACAAGAGGATCAGAAACTTGAATGTGAAAGAAGCCTGCAAGTTCTTTCAGAAAGCAATGCTGAAACTCCAAAGAATAAGCATTCCAAGGAGAAAAAAAGTAGAAGTCCTCCAGACTCCTTAGGAGACATGTTAGAAGTAGGCAGAGGAGGAATGGAAAGAAAATAAAAGACTAAAGTAAAACTATAATTCAAAATTGCTTCAAAATATTGTGTCAGTCACATTAAAAACAAACATTAGAAAAATGTTTTCCTGCCATATAAAGAAAAAAGCTCACTTCACAGAGAGTCAGGGTTACAAAAAAAAAGGCTGGTCTAAAATTATACTTGGCAAATTAATCAACAGACTTGCATGTAAATTCAACAGCAAAGACTACATGATCATACAGGTGAACATTTTCACAAATATTTTCATTGTCAGACCCAACTTCATCAGCTAGAAAAAATATAAATGAAAGCCATGAATTAGAGATAACATACAACTAAATGTCAGAAAGCTGCAGAAGAGATTTTTCTAGTAGAAATTAAAGCAGTGCCAACGTACAAGGTAGCAAGAGAAGTTATCTAAGAATACTACACAATACTCTCTGGGAACCTAAAAAGCGTCCTTCTGTCAGTCACGACAGAAGCCTGTTGCTGTGGTCTTCCCTTCACCTTCACACTCTCTTCCTTACACTATGCTCAGTGCTGGCTGCATCTTAAGACTCTTCCATTTCACTCTTCAAATTCCCCATCCAGTCCAGATGCTTTTTTTTCCTGAACATGCTAACTTGCTCATCTTCCCCTGCTCCTCAGACAACTCCACCTTACCCAGTTATTTTCTTTATAATGGAATATAAAGAAGTAAAACAAATATCTGCCTTCACACCATACTGAAGTGTAAGAAACCAGGTTCCAGTGCGTGACCAAAACCCAACAATGTCAGGCTCCAAGGGGTTTGCTTGCAGTAAAGGTGAACAGTCCTTATTGCAGACAGGGCTTGTACAGAAACTGAACTTATTCTCCTATGGATTTAAATAGGCTTCCATGCACTACAGGTTTGGGGACATGGAGGTTATTTGTGGGTGTTTTTTTGGTTTTGCTTGTTTGTTTTTAAGAATTGCAGAAAATTTAACTCAGGCTCTCCTTCCCCTTCAGGGAGGAGGAGAAAGGAGCAGTGTGCCTCATAAAAGTTGTCCTCCCTTCTCCATGTCCAGCACTTATTTAAGGTTGAAGTTCGTCGTGCAAATAAATTTGATGAAAAACTGTTTGGGTATAAGGAAAATCACTTGTGTATTTGGTGAGATATTAGAATGGTTTCAATATAAAATTTAAGGAGATGGGGGGAAGGGACAGACCAAAAAATGAAAAATCCCTTTAAGCATTACAATACTTTTGAAACAAGTCCTTTGACTCTTCTTTTGGAATAAGTTTCCTCTGAGAGTTTAATTTTTCCCTACAAATGAAAACATTTGGATTTAAATCAAAATAAGTTATTCTGAGTTCAGGCGCTGAACACAGAAAACCACTTACACAATCCTAATCCATACTTCTACCATCCATAAGAAATAAACTCAAGGTTTAAATCAAGAAAAATAAAACAAATATCAATTACAATGAGAACCAACCTCACACAAAGTCGTTATTCAACTACCTTACAATAAAAGCCAATAAAATCTTGATTTCAAGCAAACTATTATAACTAATACTAGCATACTTGAGGTATACACAGTATATACACACTCACTCTTTGTGTAAAAAGTGGTTATGATAAATTTATACCTTCCTCAGATACCGGAGAGTGGATGAACATAGTATGAAACCCTGAACAGAATTCAAAAAACCCTACCCAGCCTTACAGCAGCTCTCCTGTGTGCATTTCAAAATAAATGCATTAACTTCGTGGCTCAGTCATCTTAGGTGCTGCAATCCAGGCTTAACCTTAATCACTAACATCAACGTTATCGTTTTGCTATACCAGAGGATGAATCTAGAGAACCTCCAGGGCTCAGTCCTCAATGGTTACAACCAGGTTTTTCAAACCATCAGTCCTACAGAACTGGGGACAAAAACCGGAATCGTTCCTGGTCAGTATACCAATAAAATGCTTGTCACTTTCAGATCACTATTCTACTTACTCTATCCCAGTGCATTTACACCAAAAAAGCAGGACTGCTGCAGATCATTGATATTTTAAGGAAGAAAAGCCATCTAGCCTGATCACATGTACGCAACACAAGGCTATTCAATTCCTTGTTCTTTACCTTCCTCATTTTTCATACTATTCTAAATGCCATTTGTAACACTCGTTCACACTCCATTGCTCAAATATTTTCACTCCATCCCTTGAGTTTTTTCAAAACTTGCCCCTACCCTCAAACTGCTGTATTTTGAATGTTGGTTTTTTTACCCGTATTTCAGTCTACAGGTTCAGGACATGCAAGTTCCACATCAAGTAACAGTGTCACTTTCGCCTTATCCAGATCTTTTTTTAGAAGCTACTTTAAATTTAATCTTGGTACTAGCAGTTTTTCGGCATCTTGCACATGCATTTTGTCTTGTATCACATTCTTATGGAATTAAACACAAAGATCTAAACAAGATGAGGTTGTTTCTTTTAAAAACAAATTTATATTCATTGCATCCCAAAATATCATCAATGCACTGTAAATTTTATTTTTATATATATATGCATACACAATGTAACAGTGCACATAGACACAGCTTAGCTTTTGCAACAATAACAACACATTACTCTCCCAAAAAGATAGTTTAGTAAAGTAATTCATTGAAGTACCATTGAAATAATCAATACACTTCTGTCATCCATACTTCAAAAGATTTATATTAAAACAGAATATGCTAGGAATTTTGGGTAGTCTTTCAAAGAGGACAGCATGAATAGAAATATTAAAAAAAAAAAAGAAAACAGACCAGAAAATATAGCCTACCAAATATGTTGGTGGAATGTCCTTTCCGGGCAATTGGTTTGAGCTCATTATGTCCCCATCCATATTGCCTATAATTGTCCCAGGCATGCTTCATCATCTAAGAGATGGAAAAAATAGGATTCGATTACATTATAAAACTACTTTGTACGAATATAATATTTTACTCCTTATTTGAGACTTCATCTTTCAGAGTCATCCCAGCATACTGATAATTACTTTACCACTATTTCTATCTGTTACAGAAATCAGATTACACAGCATGAATAAATTTGGAAACAACTTCAAGTCTATTTGACCTAAGCAATAGAGCCTAATACTCTGCATTAGGTTGTTCTCCTGTTCTATCTTTTTTTTTCCCCTTAAATATATGCACAAACATTTAAGAATTTAAGCCTCAGGAATGCATTTAATCATAAAGAATTGGTGAAAAATACTGGCTAATGTCTAAGATGCGACCCAAAAGAAAAAAAAAAATCTACCGGTATCTGAAGCATAAAAGGGATTTATTTACACTGGTGCATCCAAGTATGACTAAACAATTTTGCAAAAGGGATAATAAATTTTTTATTAGCAACACCTACTTGACCAAGATATACTGTCATGCAGAATCTACCAAAAGAAATACCAAATGCTTTGCTCTTTAGAAAGTATAAAGAACAAGGCAGTATAAAATTATTAATATTTGCTCCACAAAACGTTCTCAACTTTTTAATATGTTTCCACCATGTACAGTAGCAAACTACATCGAAAAAACCAAAAGGCCTTGCTGACCCACAAGTATTAGTTGGCATCAGCCACCAAGCACTGCTTTTATGGACTTGCTTAAAATCCTTGCTTGTTTGCATACAGCAGAAATTCAACAGCGACCAAATTGCAAAGCAAATGCAGTTTAAAATCAATTATTAGTTACTTAAACAGATCAAATCAAAGCAAGTAAGAGGAAGGAATCAAATTCCAAAAGACATTGCCCAAGACACAAGAAGAGTTAGGAAATCTGTTCTAAAACAACAGCCATGCAGCTGTATCCACAACATTATACTTATTTTATTTTTCTATTATGTCTTAGAAAGTGGTATTAAAATACTGTTAACATAAACACCCCTGCCCTCAAAAATTTTTAGGGCTTAAATCATGATATCCACAAGTTTCTGAGATGCTGCCTAACAGGAGAAACTATGCTAGTGTAACTAACAGACTAATGCTGACTCTTTAAGAAACTGATTATATCAGGGCAGATAAGGTTTTCACTATGATTTACAAGACTGTAGTTTTCTTATTTTAATCAGAGAGTCACCACACTCAGAAAACAGGAGTAAACAAGCAGATGCTGCCTAAAAGCTAAGGTGCAGCCAGCTGCCTTACCAGCACTACCTCACATAGAAGCAGCTCTCCTCTTACCGAGTTCAGGATTTAGTGGAACTCACATCCAGTAATCCCAAATCTTTCAAACTGCATCTAAACTGCCTGCTGAGACACGCAAAACAAAGTCTCTGTCTCCCTACAACCATCAAGAGATCCCTGTCCAACCTACAGGGCTGTAATTCCTTTGAACGTAAACTCCCTCCAAATTTCCCACGGCTCAGTTAACTCATGCCCAGACAATAAATTTGGACGGCAGCAAAGGTACATGCACAGACCCAGAAGCTGGGAAGCACTCCTGTGTTAAACTGACATCAACTGAGGCACACATGTCCCTCTCAAGATGCCAGAGGTCCCACTCCTACTGCTTGTCACTCAAAGTCAGCTCACATGTTGCTTTTGGTGTTTGCACGAAAAGATTCTGACACCTGATTAGGCAATAATACTGTATAGTTTCTTTTAGTGTTGTGAACCTGTAATATAAGAAAAAGAGGATGCAAATATTATACTAAAAGAGGAGAGAAAAGCCATTTCATTAGCATTCACAAATTCCATAGTGTTTACAAAGCACTCATCAAATTGACCAATTAATAGCTATTAGAACCTCAAGATGACTCAGGTAAAGTGATCCTCTCTTGACAGGTAAGAAAACTACAGCATGACAAATGCAATAAAAGCCTGATCACAGGCAGTATAGAAGTTCCTCTGAGACCTCTTACTAACATTATCCAGAATCAACCTACAAAATGTTATATAACATTGTTCATTAACTTAAGACCACAGAATCAAGAATCACAGCATTGTTCAGGCGGGAAGGGATCTCAGGATGCCTCTAGTTCAACCTCCTGCTCCAAGCAGGTTCAGTTATGGGATCAGACCGGGGTACTTAAGGTTTCATCTGGTCAGGGTGGACTTAAGGCTTTCTCCAGTCAGAATGGGGCAGTCAAGGCCTCCCTGAAGTGTCCTGCTCTAACTCACAGATTGCCAGTCCACCTTTAAATCTTAAAAACTCCACCTGGCAAAACACAGACCTATAGTTTTAGAAGGCACTAGAGGATGAAACTAAAGAATTACTGACCAGTGAGCTCTATGGGAATTTGATAACAAATGGATGTCTAAACAACAAGGTGACCATGACATGGCAGATCTAACCAACCTGCTTCCACATAAGGGAAACTGGGCTTCCGAGACCCTTGAATTCAAATATGTAAAATCATAGAATCATTTAGTTTGGAAAAGACCTTTAAGATCATCAAGTTCAACCACAAACCTAGCACTGCCAAGTCCACCACTAAATCATGTCCCCAAGCACCATATCTACACATAAGCGGATGCATCAATTAAATATTTCATGAAGGGGAATCAAATGACCATTGACATATTAGCTTTGTAAAAATCGCAAAGTGGAGGCAAATACCATTATAGATCCAAACTAGCTAATCCCAAAAGAACAACTTGTTTCCTCACAGCAGAATGTTAATTATGGAATATTTCTCTGTCCCAATTTGCTATGCTTCTAGGGGGAAGGTGCAGATTTTGTTATAGACTATTTAGTTCTGAGGAAATCCAAGAAAATCATGGAAATTACAAAGGGCTAAACCAGAATACATCACAACATAAGATGTCCCTATATCCATAAGATCATAAGATAAAATTTATTCTAAGATAAAATTTCAGTAAGATAGAAACTGTAGAGGAGTCAGTTTCACCAGATTCATGAATTAATGCAGAAGTAACTTAAGAAAACACTACTGAGACCAGAAACTCTGTTGAACACAAGACACTAAGACACAGTTGACTGCATCATCTAAGGTTCTGAGATAGGAAATGGTGTTTTCAGGAGGCTAAGCTACTTTCATAAACACAAACGCCATGTCTGTCCTGTCCCCTCTGTCTCCCCCAATCAGTGTACAAAGAATATAGTGGTATAACTCCCTGAGAATCTTTTGACTTTATTACACTAACTGGTCAACTGATTATTTCCAGATGAACACTGAATATTACTCTCGCACACAGCTCATTACTCTCCTTTACCACAAAGTGAGCAGACTTCATGATATCATGTTAGCAGATAACTGCACATTGAGAAACTGCAAGTGAGAAATCCCACAGCTCTTGTATATAATATTAAGTTTTGTAAGGATGATATGCCAAGAGATCTTATAACTACATGGAGATTTCTGTTACTGCCAGAACTGGTAGCATGATATACTATAGATACAACAGCTATGCTGTTAGGAGCAGTTGTGCACATAGAAGCTTTTGAGAGACAGGAGAAGATAGATGCCTCTGTCAGCTGAAAATTTAACAGAGGATGTCACTTTGGCTCAGGAAGCACAAACAATGTGAACTCCTGATCTGAAAAACAAGATTATCTCTACAGTTATGCCAGCTAGCATTTACATAGTAAAAGTTGGAAATGCTGAAGAATAGTTGCAGGTATAGACAGGCTTTTATTAAAAAAAAAACACCCTTATCTTTAAGAGGAGAGGGAAGTTTCAGACACTGACTGAACATCAGCACTAATGACAATAGAAAGAAAGCAAAAATACTTGCAAAAAAAAATAATAATCCCCAACCCTTAAAGAACCCATAACAGAGGCATCTTAAGCTCAGGTAGAATGAAAATAACAAGCTGGTCCAGGCATGGACTGATAATTATGAAAAAGGCAAGGGGTAGATTTCCATAGCTGAAATTTCCATACCTGAGAACAGTTTGCCAAAGTGCTTGGAGCTTGATGGCATATCATATAAAGATCTTGCAGTCTGTCCACCAGAGAACAAATGGTTTTAGCAATGGACTTTTTATTGACACTATTAAGGCCAGATTTTGGTTTTGAAGGCAAAATCATTCATAGGGGATAGGTCCATTGAATATCAGTCTCAAACATATTTATTATGGGATGCACCATATACAACAGCTAGCAAATGCTGTTGCATGTACAGCTTGATAATTCTACAAAAAGATTAATTTGGACTCTGCTGCAAAAGATCCAGAATGTCAAGAAGGAGGGCATGTCTCAAATGCAATTGCTTTTGTAGGTACACCATTATCTAGATGCTTTTACTAACTTTAGAACACGTTCATGGGATCTAATCCTCGGTAGTCACTGGGAAATCAGGTTTTTATAAAGACAGAATGGTACAAGGGCAGACACCTAGCAAACAGAAAATAAGAGTCCTGAGAAATAAACAAGAGAAACAAATTACTGGCAAATTGCAGTATTTACTGCCTGTGCATAGAAATGAGAAACGTATCCCCTTCTTGCCATTCATCAGGAATGAACATAACAGACAGCAGGTTTTGCTTTCAAAGGAACCTATTCTGGTTAGGGGTACAATCTCAAGAGATTTATACAAACAACCTTCAAATTCTGTTTTAAAATTAACCAAGGACTTGCTAGACAAGATTACTGCTCAATTGGCAGATTAAAAATTAATATCCACTTTCCTACTGTCTGCAGAGAATACTTTTTGGAGGTTAAATTAAAGAATGATCTTTTCCTTGTATAGATACTCAGATTTTTGAAGAAACTTAGAAAACCCATACAGATTATTTTATTCTTCCAGGAGCTACAAATCCCTACCTAGAAAGAAATTATTTCACATACCAGTCTATGCTTCTGTCATGTATTTCTCAACACTGCCATTGAAAAAGTCTGTTTGGAACATGTTCCTAACACACACAGAAAGCTGGGTTTTCTTCTGTTACTAATGAATCTGGTAACAAAACCATTACTAAAACAAAACCAAAATGTTTATCAAATGTTTGCAAAATGAGAAGCTTGTCCTTTTTTGTTAGCATGAAATACTTGAAGTCTAAGATGTCTGATGGAACTAAGGGAAAAATATTTCAGACTGGTGAGAACTGGAACAGTAGATGTAAATGTAAAAGGCCTAAACTTGGAGAGCTTACAGCAGTGAACTGACTGCTCAAATTTGTACAAGCAAGCCAAACGTTTTGGGGTTTTTTTTCCAAGATGATGAATCAATATTTTTGACCTTGTATGTCTTCATGGTTTCAAGAGAAACTAATAGTCACAGGTTTGACTGGTCCTGTGGCATTCAGAAAACTAGAATGTCCCAGACCATGTTTGTAAACAACCAGGACTGCACATCAGCCAGTAGAAAGCAGTTCCTTTCTTCCAGTTTTGTCTTCTTCCAGTTTTGTCTTCTTCCAGTTTTGTCTTCTTCCAGTATTGCCTTTTCAGGCATCAATCTAATAATCTTTATCATCTTATCCCTGCACTTCTGCTAGTTTTACTGTATCCTTATTTACTGATGCTGAGAGACTAGAACTGCATGAAGTGTACAAGGGGCAGAGGCACCTTAGCTCCACACACTAGCATAAGAACCTTGCCTGTTTTGTTCTCTTTCCCTAAAATACTGCATATTTGCTTTTTGTCTGCTATTGAGAACTACAATGACATTTCCAAGGAACTATTATAAACACAAGCTCTCATTTTCAAGAAGAAATAAGTCACCTCACGGCTTTTCATATTAAGCCTGAAGTTGGAATTTCTCCCCCTCCAGCCCCAATATGCATCATCTTACATTTAGCTGAGAAACAAAAGGGGAGATAATTATTCAGTCCCATAAGATTTTTTCTGCAATTCTTCAGTCTGGTCGCAGTTTTCTACTCCAAATCACCATGTTGGCAGCAAAGTTGAACATTCATCCATTTTCCAATTCTAAATAATTTATTTGTATAATTTAGAACATGGATCCCCAGCACACATCCTGTGTGGCCTCCAGAGACAGAATCCTCCATCCCATGGCTGCTCAGTTCAATAGCTGTTAGTGATGAAGCTTGCCAAGTATTTTTTGGAAAGTTGTGTATATAACCATCATATGTCCCACGTTCACGTGCTTCTTGACTCTTTCAGGAATCTTCTATAGCTTTGTGCATCATGACATTGTTAAAAATATACTGGGATATCTTAGGCATCTCTGTGCTCAACAATTCTATTCCCTGTCTAGTTTCTGTTAACCTGCACAGTTCATTTATCAGGCATGGGGGTCTGCTGTTCTCTGATCTCCCCTTGAATCTCTTTCAAAAACTATGTCTTGTTAACCACCTGGTCCTCTGGTAACAAATCAGCAAATAGGAATGGATGCCAGCAATGCAAATCAAGAATCCAAATCTCAGAGCAAATTAAGAGTTAACTGTTGCAAGTTTCAGGTATTACAGTATTGGTCTATGGTCTTAATGGAACACACCCATAAGAGGTTACTCATCAGCTCCAAGTAGCTCACATTGTGTATCAATGACATAATTAATACCAATAATTCTGAAATGTAACATCATCAAGCATTAACATAATCAAGAAAACTCTGTTAAAGAACACACTGGCATATATTCTACAGAGTTGCTCTGAGAAACACAGAAGGGACTACAGCAGGAATTATGCAAAGACGACTAACAAGTAGCAGAATTATTACTCTATTTAAGAGGATGCTCTTGTTTTCTAATCAAAGTCTCCATAGCTGCAAAATACACATTATCACTTGTACAACAGATCTTTTATAGTTTAATACAGAAGTCTCTTCCATCTAGCCATAATTCATAATTTTTGCTACCCAAATTTCTGCAGGAATAAATGGCACATCAAATACAAAATTAAAAAATACAGTAGCAAAGTCAATCAGATATCATGGAGCCTTTAGATTTACCCAGTTCTGAAGATAAGTAAATTACCTTGTGTTTTGCTCATTTTTGTTTGGCTGATTATATCAGGGAAGTGAAATATGGCTGATTATATCAGGGAAGTGAAATATTTCTTTGTTTCCTTGATGTTATTTTGCATTTATGAATTTTAAATACTGCAAATGTGCTAGTTCATTGTTGAAAGACAGGTTGTTCTCACAATGGTCTGGAAAAAAGATATCTTTAATAATGAAGATCCTCTTGAATTTTTAACATGCTTCCAATAATGCACGCATGCTAGAGAATTCTGTAATTGCTACAACTTGAGGAAATGTATTAATTTTTTAAATATCCTCAAACACACAAACTTGCATTCCTCATTAGCAGCACATTTTAAGTTACCAACCAAAGCAATCTGTCCAGGACGTGCAGCTGAAATACTGCACCATCCACACTAGGAGCTTTATTTTCAACCTTCTGTCCAAGCAAAATAAATAGACTAAGCTACAAAGCTTCTCACATGCATAAATTAAAGATTTACAAATGTAAAATGAGTTCTTTATACAATCATCCCAACATGCTGGGACACAACTTTGTGCAGGGCCATTCCTAACTTGCCTGTACTGGTGAAAGTGCTAATGCACAATTTTCCTTCTAATGTATCCATTGAAAATTAGTTTACCAGCAGGCTTGATCAAAAGGAGTCCATCCTTCCTTTACACAGATTTCACTCATTCAGTAAAAATGAGATAAGCATTAAAAAAGTGCAGTAAAACTAATTTAAAGCCAACTTAGCTGTTCTCAACATGCTGAATTACATTTGAGGATCCAGAACACAAAATACAAATAGTGTGCAAACAAACCCCACTTAATAAACAATGTGTGTATACATATATAGATACAATCACATTTTTATATATACACACACTTATATATAAAAATATGTGTATGTATATATATATTTTATACACACTCACACTGCAGGGAGTGCTATCTTAAATACTGAAAAAGATAGGTCATAATACTTAATTGTGCTTCATTTTTATTGGGATCAAAGCCAGGAACAGTGAGCTACAAAATACAGTGCAAAACTCTTAACACAACAGACATGTATTACTAAAAACTGATGTCCTAACCAACTAGAAGTCCAAGTAAGTTTGACCAAGAAAACAAAAAGAGTGTAAAGTGTCAGCAATAATGAAATTGTTCTAAATCAGGTTTAGATGGTGGAAAAAAAGCCCCACAGACACAGAAGGCAGACTCTTTGGCTAGATCAGAAACACTGCAGTTACAAAAAGCCAAATGAGGTTAGCATTGGAAGTTGTATGAATAGTAACCATGAAAAGAGGAGTTATGCAGCATGAGAAGACCTCTACATGTTTAAGTATTTCTTTCTTCTGCACAGCTCTTCTCAGTAAGCACACAAAATAGAACTCAGGTAAAAGGACACTTAGTCACTATTTTTAACCTGATTTCTTAAGAGAATAAGGCTATGTAATCTTACTGTCTGTACATCTGTCATTTGCCACATACATTTACCTTTGAATCCATTGTCTCATTTCAAACCTGATTTTACAGAGTTGGAGGAACCAGATACTTGAGACCTCTACTTTTTGTGGGGGAAAAAAAGAAAAAAAAATATCTGTGGCTAGGTAAGGTAGACAGACACGAACTAGTACCCCAACTGAGAGGAAGGCAGTTATAATCCAACCTTTTACTCATTCAGAGGAGCCGCATTAACATGCAGGTAGCTCTAAACCAGGCACAGAACACATTGCAACTCATGCAGTCAAAAAGGAAGGTAAGAGGGCATTCACAGCAATGTGTGCATGAGGAGCAGAGGGTGGTATAAGGGGATTAGGGTCAAAAATCCATAGGAATTCATTAGTTTTCCTGCTTATAAAACAACCTCTTACTTCTCAACATTACTAGCAGCCTCTTGAGCATCATCCAGAGACCATGATGAAAATATATTTTAATCACTTCTCAGCACATTTCTAAATGTATTTCCAAAATTGCCCCCACTAATATTAAATAAATTATCTTCCTACCTCCCCTTCTAAGAGGCAACATCTTAGAAGTCACATTTTAAAAGTAGATACACTGGAAGTTTTGCTGAAGGTCACAGTAAATCCACTGGCAGAAGAACTCAAGTCAGAATGTCCCCAGCTTCCCAACTGGGACCTTGTTACTCACTTGTGCAAAGCATCCAAACTAAACAGCATCTTGTTCTGCAGGTGTCAGATGGAGGAAGTGATCTTTAACTGTTGCCTCTATGCTCCTTGGTTGCCCATTTCACAACTTTTGCTTAAATGTCTTTCTCCGCTTTTTCTTTTTACCGGAAAGCCATGACAAGCAGGAACAGAACCAAAATTTTGCTGTGTCGAAAACAGCTTATCAGAAAGTAATAAGATATCTCCTTGCTATCCTACATAACAGCTTTTAAACTGCACAAGAAGTAAGCATGAGACTTCAGTCACT
Source organism: Anarhynchus alexandrinus (assembly GCA_008711295.1). Lineage (NCBI taxonomy): Eukaryota > Metazoa > Chordata > Aves > Charadriiformes > Charadriidae > Anarhynchus > Anarhynchus alexandrinus. The sequence goes on along the minus strand of VUYV01000166.1, from coordinate 1,499,468 downwards.
TCACAACTCTAGCTTATTTGTGTGAACACCACACCTTCTTTGAGCTGAAGTTAAAAAAGTCTATGTACAATTAGCATTCCTTAATTACATAACTGTGTATCACAGCAAATACAGAACAAGTAGTAGAACAAAAGCTCCGGAGAACTCAGATTTTCCAGGCTATCTTTGAAACCTAGAACATAACAACTATTTCACTCATAAGTTTACTTTACTGCACTTATGTAAGATTCTGGAGAAGTTTTTTTCCAGCTGACAAGGACTAGCCAACGAACATCATCCTATCACAGAACAGGTGAGGTTGGAAGGGGCCTCTGGAGGTCATCTGGTCCAACCTCCTTGCTCAAGCAGGTTAATTTGGAGTAGGCTGCCCAGGACCACATCCAGTCATCTTACGAATATCTCCAAGGAGGGAGACTCCACACCCTATCTGGGCAACCAGCTCTTGTGCTTGGTCACCCTCACAGTAAACATGGGTTTCCAATGTTCAGACCGAGCCTCCTGTGTTTCAGTTTGTGCCCATTGTCTCTTGTCCTGTCACTAGGCACCACTGAAAAGAGCCTAGCTCTGTCCTCTTTGCAGTCTCCTTCAGGTATTTATATACATTGGTAAGATCCCCCTGAGCCTTCTCTTGTTCAGGACAAACAGTCCCAGTTCTCTCAACCTTTCCTGGGATGAGAGATGCTCCAGGCCCTTAACCATCTTCGTGGCCCTTTGTGGGACACTCTCCAGTATGTCCATGTCTCTCTTGTACTGGGGAGCCCAGAACTGGATACAGCACTCCAGGTGTGGCCACACCAGTGGTTAGTAGAGGAGGGATCACCTCCCTTGATCTGCTGGCAATACTTTGGTCTAATCCAGCCCAGGTTGCAATTAGCCTTCTTTGCTGCAAGGGCACACTGCTGGCTCATGTTCAACTTGGTCTTCACCAGGACTCCCCCCCCCAAGTCCTTTTCTGCAAAGCTGCTTTCCAGATGATTGACCTCCAACATATATTGGTGCATGGGGTTGTTCCTCCCAGGTGCAGGACTTTCCACTTACCCTTATTGAACTGCATGAAGTTCCTGTCAGCCCATTTCTCCAGCCTGTCATCCCTCTGGATGGGAGCATGATGCTCTCTGGCATATCAGCCACTCCTCCCAGTTTTGTCGTCAGCAAACTTGCTGAGGGTCTATTCTGTTCCATCATCCAGACTATTAATGAAGATGTTGAACAGAATCAGACCAGGTATTGACCTCTGGGGTACACTATTGGTTACTGGCCTCCAAATAGACACCAAGCAACTGATCACCACCCTCTGGGCCCAGCCATTCAGCCAGTTTTCAACCCACCTCACTGTCTGCTTATCCAGCTCATGCTTCATCAGCTTCTCTGAGAGAATTTTATGGGAGACAGTGCCAAAAGTCTAGGTAGACAATATCCACTACTCACCCCTCATCTACTAAGCCAGTCGTTTCATTGTACAAATTTATCAAGCAGGTCAACCATGACTTCCCCTTTTTCAATCCATGCTGGCTACTCCAAATCACCCTCTTATTGTTCATGGGCCTGAGAATAGTTTCCAGGATTAGCTGCTCCATCACCTTCCCAGGGACTGAGGTAACGCTGACCAGCCTGTACTTCCCTGGGTCCTCCTTCTTGCTCTTCTTGATGATAGGAATGACATTTGCTTTCCTCCAGTCTTTGGCCACTTCTCCCAATCACCACGATCATTGAAAGATTATGAAGAGGTCTCGCAATGACATCAGCCAGCTCCCTCAGCACTCCTGGGTACATCCTATCATGGCCCATAGACTTATGTATGTACAGTTTGCTTAAGCATTCCTTTACCTGATTCTCCTCCACTAAAGATAGGCCTTTCTTGCTCCAGACTTTCTCAGTGGTTACCAGCGCTTGGGATTCCTGAAGGCCAGTCTTATCAGTTCAGACTGAGGCAAAAAAAGAACATCAGCTTCTTCCATGCCCTCTGTCACCAGGTCCCCTGCCTCGTCCAGCAGCAGGCCCACATATTCTTTAATCTTCCTTTTGTCACCCATGTACTTAGAGAAGCCCTTCATGTTGCCTTTGACATGCTTTGCCAGATTCATGCGCAGTTGGGCTTTGGCTTTCCTAACCCCACCTCTGCAAAATCAGACAATATCTCTGTATTCCTCCCAGGTTCACTGTCCCTGTTTCCACCTTCTGCATGCTTCCTTTCTGTGTTTGAGTTTTGAAAGAGCTCCTGGCACTTTTGCCTGACTTCCTGATGGTCGCTCTTGAGCTTGGTGGAAGCGATCCTTCAAAATTAACCAGCTTTCTTGGGCCCTTCTTCCCTCCAGGGCCTTATCCCAAGGGACTCCACCAAGCAGATTTTTGAAGAGGCCAAAGTCCAGTCTCCTGAAGTTCAAGGTTGTGAACTTGCTAAATTCCACTATGTCATGGTCCCTACAGCCACAGCTACTTTTGAACTGCACATCCCCAACAAACCCCTCCTTCTTTGTAAGTATGAGGTTTAGCAGAGCACCTCCCCTCGTTGGCTGCACTATCATTTAAAGGAGTAAGTTGTCATCAATGCACTCCAGGAAACTCTTGAATTGCTTACACCCTGCTGTGTCGTGCCTCTGGCAGATACTGAGCTGGTTGAAGTCCCCTATGAAGACCAGGGCCAATGTGCCTGTAGAGGCCCTCATCCTTGAAGTCCCCCATGAAGACCAGGGCCTGCAAATATGACGGAGTTCCAATGTGCCTGTAGAGGGCCTCATCCACTTGTTATTCCTGGTCAGGTGACCTATAGCAGACACTACAATGTCACCCATACCAATCTGCTCTTTAATCCTTATCCATAAGCTCTCAGTTGCTTCATCATCCATCCCCAGGCAGAGCTTCAGGCACTCCAGCTGCTCTCTAACTTTACCCCCTTGTTTTCCTGGCCCATTCTTCGTAAAGAGTCTGTATCCCTCCACTGTAACACTCCAGTCCTGCAAGTCATCTCACCACATCTCCGTGATCCCAACAAGATCGCAGCCCTGCAAATGCACACAGATCTCTGACTCGAGTTTAGTCCCTGCGTCACACGTATTATTGTACACGCGCTTCAGAGAGGTACCCTGGCATGCTGTTTTCCCAGAAAGAGTTTTAGGAATTTCTCCATAATGGTGCCTTGTAGGCACCTCCTTGCTTATATGCAAATGCTAGACGTGACTCTACTTAAACCCTGTTTTGCTAATTTTGTGATGCCTTTCTGTTGCATTCACTGCAGGCCCTTTGCTCATCCACTCTGTCAATCACTCCCTCACAGAGCTGCCGGTCACTCTCTCCCTCGCCCATCATTCCTAGTTCAAAGCCCTCCTTAGGAGATCAGCCATCCTGCTGGCAAAGATGCCTTTGTCCTGCCTCAGTGTGGTGGATCCCGTCTCTCTCAGGCAGACCCCACAAACAGGGTCCCATGGTTGTAGAACCCCAAAACAACACCACCAACTCCACACCGAGATGCTGGTGTGCATTGCCAGTGCCCTGCTCCTCATACCCTTTCCCCTTACTGGCAGGAACAAGGAGACCAGGACCCAGGCCACCTCCCAGGTCCCTGACAATCACCCCCAGAGCTCTATAGTCAGTACATATGTAAAACTGATACTTCATGTAATGTAATACATACTGACTTGTCTGTAAAGCTCATGCATCCATAATTTCAATACTTCTCAGAGCAAACACCTATAGACTTTAACAACCTAAGAGCTCAAAACAAACAACAAACATTTCAATGTTTATAACAAGGTATATATAGAATATCCTGCGTGGGATTAGTACCATTATTGCGTGAAATACACTATTTTAACAAGTATCCAAAATGAACTGTGGCAATAAAGTAATACTGTGAAATCTTAGGCTGAAATGAAAGAAAACCTAAACCCTGAATAGGGTGAAAAGAATAATAAAATGTTCCTTATTTGACTGGGTAAAATTTAACTTCTTAAAGAAACAAAACTAATTTTAAATAAAGAGCACTATGTAATGATTATACTCAAACTGCAGAAAAAAAAATCATGTTCTGAACACCATTTAAAGGACATAATAATAGAAATAAAGTGCCAAAAATTCCAAGTGCTCATGTAATTTATATCTAATTTCACTTGGAAAGAAAGCCAATGACTTTCAAAAGATTAGTTTTGTTCTTAATTTCTTCGCATTAACCACAATAAAAAGACACATCTCAAAATCGTTTTTGAAAATTATATAAGTTACATCTACTCTCTTATAAAACCATTTTCTCATCTTCTACTTAGTATGAAAAAAATCTCTAAAGTATTAATACAAAGCTAAAGTGCAGCAGAAGAAATTATTTTCAGATGCATTTATTCTTATAATACCAGTTAATTAAAAACTACAGCAGGTTTAAAAGCCAGAACAGCAAGTTAATATACTAGGGAAGTGCTACAAAGCATGTACAGTATGCAGGGGGAAAACTTTTACTTCTCAAAGTTGTTACTGTGCATCTAAAATAATCAGCCAACTCGTGAATGGTCCTTATTGAAACATCTGAATTAATAGCTTGTTAGAATAATATAGACAAATTATACAATTCTGTGAATTAGTTACAATTAAGAATACAGTGTAACACTAAGTATAAATATCAGAAGCAAAAGACACACAAAAACAAAACGAAGAGACATCCTGGTGTATTCCATGACCTTAAGAAGCCTCCCTTTCTCTGCTCAGCAAACATTCCTATTATATAAAGCTTTCAAATGCTTTACAAAGCTCTCTTAAGAGCATTATACAACTTTTTACTTTTATACGCACTTTAAAACAAATCAAAATATGTATTCTTAAAATATTTAAGTACTGCAAAACCACTTTTTGTGCAAAGATCTGTTAAAAAAAGACTTCATCAAGTTGTTCTTTTGAAAGAAAAGGTAGTAGTAATTTTTCTGTAAAAAAGATAGACACGAGATCCCCATGTGAAAGGTTTCCAGTCTTCTTCCCAATTGTAGAGAGCCATGTGCATGTTACAAATTGTCTCCTGTCAGCCTGATTCTACATGGTTTTTCACCATTTGATACTAGGTGAAATAGGCTGTATAAATTCATTAATTTTGTGAATTTAAGCAGTCTAAAGCTACTCTGCGAAAGTGAAGTTCCGCAAATATATATCAGGACACTTCAGAGTAAACCAAGGCAATGAGCCAAATGCCTTCTCAGGACCACCTGGAATTTTGAAGCCAGATACGCAGCCTCTAAAGAGCCAGGAGCTTCTCTGTGCTATATTTTTGGTCTCAATCCAGGCAACTAGTGTGTGGCATGTCAGAAACACTACATAAGCTAGGTGAAGAACTATGTTAGAGATATTGTCTCCTGGAAATTTTTCTTTTTTTGGTTAAGTCTCTAGCTCATCTACGAAAACTATTTTTATTAGTCTACACTGGTTACAAAAAAGTGAGAGAAGACCTCGGTGATGATCACAGCATATTTCAAAATGCACTGTGAATCTCTGGAAGCACTGCAGCCTTCTGTGATACATCTGATGCTGTCAAAAACAGGTTTCAGGCAAAATATTATTCATCTGACACTGTCGATATATGTTTTATCTCAGCCATGTTATATTCATTGCAACATAGCAGATGCCAAAATCCAGTAGACAGAGGCCAAACAAAATTGACAATGTACAAACAATGAGTTCTTCAGCATTATCTCTAGCAGACCTTCCACTCCTGTATTCTACCTCTTCACGCACCTAGCTGTAGAAGTGATAATCTGCTGTCCTCCATTAAAGAATTTTAAAATTCTGGAGATTGCTTGATAGCCACAGTACTAACAAGACTGACTCAACGAAGGCAGTTGACAGAAAGACAGAAAGTTCAGTCATGATAGTATGATCCTGGGCTGTTCAAGCACAGTGGTCACACTGTTGAAGACTGCTCAGTACAAAGGTATGATTATGCTAACTGAAGTACTGACCCACCTAATAACTAGTCCCATAAAATCTTTGTTCTGGCTATGAAACACTACACTTCAGGAATCACAACAGGAGCCATCAACAAGTTATGCAATAAAAAAAACAGCCTGTCAGTGTGACTCACACGTAGGCTGATCACCAAAAAAAGGAGTAAGCCTTTTACAGCATGAGATTTGTGGCAACTGCAACTAAGGATCACCAGAGCTATTAGTTAAACCACCTCAGACTCCTTACTCACAAGTTCTTACACCTTCTTATTTAGATGAGCAAGAATTGTCCAAACTTTATTACTTATTCATGTCACCAAGAAAATTACCATTCTGTATTAACCTATAGCTTCTCATCTCCTCTCAGTCTACATTCTGACAAAACAACGTCAGAAATGCAAATACTAATTTTCAACCCTGCCTCCAAGTCGAGGCTTGATCTATAGGAACTTCAGTTGATTTCTTCCAGCTAGTTCTTCATTGTTAGCTGTGCTCAGTACTATCAGGTTACTTGGTCAACTCCATTTTACTCTACCGATTAAATCCATCGGTGGCAAACTCAAGGGTACATAAGTACAGTAATCTGTATTTAAAATTAAGAAGTGTTGACAACTACATGACCATAACATTCACTGTCCTTTGAGCAACAGCCCTAACCAAGCAGGATCAAGGGGGTCCAATATTCCACACAAAACTCAGTCAAAAGCGCTTCTGCAGCAGTCACTAACAGAACAGGCACACCTTCCAGGGAAGGATTTGCTACTTGAGAGATTCAAATAGTGATACAGCTCCATGCTGTGTCACTCATGTATCATAAGAAGTTGTTCATTATTTGATAAGAGTGGATTTCATCAAGTCATCATTAATATTCAAAGTAAAATTCCAGCTTGGGTGATCTACCCATGGCATGGCACATACTCCAGCTGCAACTCCTCCTTACTACAAGGACAGCTGTATGACTGACTTATTTTTGTTTGGTTTTATGAGCTAACTAAACTCCGATTACAATTTAAAAGAAGATTTAGATGATGTAACTACTAAGAGTTGTGGTCCTGGATGTTCTTTAATTACAGAGCCTGTGCTTGTCTACCTCTGGCCTGAACCATTCCTGCTTACTAACCCGATTTTTAGACGTAAAACTAATCAGATTGCAAGGAAAAAAAAAAAGAAAAAGAAAAAGAAGGCACTATAATGTTCCTGCCATGCTAGCTTGAAGTACAGACTTAGAGTGTCTGGCAATAGTAATAAACATTGGCATCACCACAGGAAAAGAGGGCAACAAATCACGTGGTCAACCAGGAGCGTAAAGGATAAGACCAGAAACAGCAATTCCCATAGCATAGGCTGCCACAGAACCAAAAGCCTAAGCCAACATCTTAATTTGAATGTTTTACAGGTAAATAAGGCAATCTGCTTAAATGAGCTCCTAGGCTTTTTTTATACCCGTTTAAAACTTCCTTTTGAAAAGCATGTGATAGTTTGGTAATTTGCAAATTTTAGCAGCAGGTCATTTTTTTTCTATCTTTTCAAACCACTTTTTAAACCTTTGAAAATATCCCATGACACTAACACATCCCAGTCTTTGAATGGAACCTGACAAAGCCAGGCTCTGCTTTAAAGATGCGCTTGTTGCTCTTCCACATGCTAATGACAAACACACTTTGAACCCATACCGCTAAGTTGAAGAAATCCTTAAAGTAATTTTTTAATTGTTATCCAGTGAAATATTAACACCCCAACAGCAGGGGAAAAACCATGCAATAATGCTGATATTCAATAATATTTGATGTACACTTTTGGCTTTCCGTTTAAAAGATTTGTAGTCCTGTTTTTCTTTTCATTTTAATATAAATCATAACACAAACGAAACACCATATAAATATGCTATTAGATACAAGAACAGGTAGGACCACATCATCATCATCTTTACCTCTTTAATTTTGTTCCTCTTCTCTCGGATATCCGGGTCTGCTGGTTCTCCACTGTTTATCCCTATAAGATTTGGTAAAGGAACAGGGGGCAGTGGCTTGCTGTCTTTCTTTTTCAACTCTTGCACTACTTTGTTCTTTTCTGTCTGAATCTCAGCTTGAATCTCATCACGTGATTTCTTCAATTTCTCCTTGGCCTCTTCCAGAGCCTTTTCATGATCTGCTCGGATCTTATTTCTCAGACGTTCCTCTTCTTCTCTAGAGACACAAATGCTAGTCAGCATCTCATTACTAAAAACACATTGCTTATAAACAAGCTGCAGCTTCAAAACAGAAGCCACATCCCAAGCTGGTTTACTCTAAGTAATTCTAATGATTCACACAATTTTACTGAATTACGTTAGTGCACAATCCTACACTATTGTTTCCATGAACCCCAAAAGAACAGCACACACATCAGCAACACTACTGCAGAAGTTTATCACAGGGGTTTTCTAGATTATATCTCAGCATCTTTGCTTGTCTATGCAAGGCTTCAGAAAAGGAAAAGCCCTACATCCTGTACTTGAACTACAGGATGTGTACACAGGCACATCTAGCAATCATTCAGTTTGAAGAAAAAAAAAAAAAAAAAAAACAAAAAAACCAGAAAGGCTCTTCCTCACCTTCTGCACAATAAACACATCATACACAACTTGTCAAGATCTGAAGTAACTACTACAAAAAAATTGCAGTCACCCCTTTTATTAACAATGGAGTATGAGCTGCAAGAGCTGCAAACCCCATTACAGCATGTTTTGTCTTGAATTCAGAACTCGTTGTTCCAATCAGTATGGTCCATAAACCTCACAAGTTAAATGCAGAGTTAATTATAAAGCCATTTAGGAATGTAAGAGCTTTTAGTAAAGCACGGTTTTAACTCACTGTCAACACAACTAACATCATCTCGGTTCTAAGCACAATGTTCCATCGTGACCTTTAAGAATCAGTAAAAGTTTTGGTATTCACACACAAAATGAAGAGTGCTGTTTTACAGCTTGGGTTAAACAACAGGTTATTCTAACAACAGACAAAAATGGCCCATTTGAGTCCTAAAATATTTCAAGGCATCAGAAAGATACGCATCAGACTCTCAATATAACACAACCTTTCAAGCTTCTTTAAAATATAGAGTTGCTCAATGACTAATGTAAGCCAAAATAGTTGTAGGGATTTAAAACAAGCCTTAGTTACAAAAACCAACACACTCCCTCCCTGCTTCCTCTCCCAGGCAAAAATACTTTTTCCTCAAAGTGCCTTAAGGAGCAGACGGTGGATAACAGAAAGGAAGGAAGACAAGCAGCAAGCCACGAAAGAAACAACAAGCGTAGCCTAACTGCTTTTAGGAGGAACAGTGCCATTTGACCCACTGTCACGTGGCTTTTCCAGTATACTGAAAACGTTCTAATGAAAAGGAGCAATCACCATTTGATATGTGAGAATCAGAATAGAATAATTCAGTTGGAAGGGACCTACAGCAATCCTCTAGTCCGACTGCAATTAAAAGCCAATCCAAAGTTTACGGAAAAGTTAAACACAACATTGACAACTGTTAACCAAACACTGACAACAAAAATATGAATATATCTGCATATTTAAATTGGGATATTTTTCCTAAAAAGGTTATTAAAAGTATTTGAAAAATTCTATGATAAACTGATAACGTTTCAGAGATTCAAACAAATTTCAAGTAACTTGCTGGGGTGCTGTGTTGGAATATTTGGGGATATGGACAGATCTTACTGAGCTCTGCAAGTATAATAGAACTGCTTTTATTAATCTCACAGATCAAGATCATGTCACGTCTACTATAGAGCACTGCTTCACCTTTACAAAAAAGGTCAAAGAATAAATCTAACATGAGTAACTTGCACAGTTATGATACAATAGTATCGGACCAATTCCATCAGACTGGTTCATTTTGTGTAAAGTTTATGACTGTTACAGTCCTCTGCCTAAGAAGAGCCGAGCTTAGTTAAAGTGCAATAAACCAAGCTTTTATTTCCAGAAATTCACAGCTCAAACACCCAGTGCACTAGCCTTGACTGCCATCTCATAAGCATCTAGGATATCTTTAGGTTAAAATTTATACACCTCTTCGTTCCAGTCTTTAGCTTGGGCTCAGAAGCTCAAATAGAGACTTTTTGTTAGTCATATATTTTATTCTCAATTTGACAAAGTCTGACATCACTTGATGTCATCCAGAAAATAACTTCCCAGTTTACAGGCCAATGTGCATAGCATGCAGTGGGAAACCATGGCAATGTAACATAAATGCTCTCAGCAAAATGCTTTGTTACACAGAATGTTTTATTAGCCCTTACATTTTTCTGAAGTGCTATTAGGTTTATATTTTAAAAAATTATCATTTTTTAATTTCATTTCAAATTTTAAAAAATATCATTATCATATATTAAAAAAAAAAACAGCATTATCATTTGTCCAAATTTCAGTACCAGAAATACAATGCAATGGTTTAACAGATGCACTGACTGAAAGGCGTTCAAACTGAAGTTCTTCAGTCACTTTTCTCAATATGACCCATGTCACACCATATTTCTCCCAAACAATAAAAAAATGGACCGAGCTCCTCACTTTGACTATTAAATCCAAGCTCATTAACACTGTTGAACAGTAACGGTCCTTCTCTCCCTCAACTGTAGAGCAAAGAAACCATTTTCAAAGTGGCAAAAGACTAGTCTAAAGAGAGAAAATACAAGTCATACCATTTAGGATCACTTTTACTTCCACTATGACCCATTTATGGGGAAATAACTTTCATGTATTCCTGTTAAAGTTACTCACATTCTATTGTGACAGCAATGTGCTCAATTCAGTAACAAAAGCAGCTGAAAATTTCTATCAACTGAAAGATTTGAAACCACAACTCAATAGTCTGGAAAGCTTTTCCAAGGCTAGCAGAGGGCTCTGTGTAAGATGCAGCTAGAGAGAATGACAATGAGGTCACCAGAACGAGACATCGTTCCCCACAGTCATGTTCTCACCAAGAGACAGCGCGCTGTACAGGAGCCAAAGAAATGGCTTACAGACGAATGAGAAATAGGAAGTGTTACTGAACACTTCAGAATCAAAATACTTCAGTGTGGCGATACTGTATTTTGGGGCTATGTTTCTCATTTTCAAAACTCAGTTTCTGGAGGCAAGTGACAGCCTTTACCTTCTGACTAGATCTGCGAACAATTTGTTAATAGGTATAAAATTCTTTTTGTAAAATATCAACCATCACTGAAAAAACAGAATTTTTAGAAAAACAGGGTAACAATGTATCTCAGACCTTAATAAAAAGATGATCAATGTATATGCACATTAACCTAATTTGAAAAGGATGCTTTACAATGAGTGTGCTTTATTCATAAGTAGAAATGGTTTTGGTGAAAACCATGGCTAACATGCACATCCCCAAATATGATCCCCCTGTGTGAAAAAGATCCATGATGTTTCAGAAGTTATAGTGAGTCTGGCTCACTAAAATGAGTTACTGGTGATGTGCTTTGTGCACCTTCACGGCCCTTGATTTCGATGGTGCAAAATCGTGAAGATTTTGCCTTTACCTTTCCTTTAAATTTTCAGTCCCAGGTGCTGCATACAACAGCAATAATAAAAGCTCCATCATTCTACCAACTTCATCTCTTTCTAGATTCAAACTGCATGAAACAGCCATAAATTGGAAAACAAGTTTTGAACTCACGTCTGTTTACACTGCAGGAACCACTATATAAACATACAAAAGCTGTTGATTTCTACAGCACTATAATCCAATTAGAGTCATTAAGGAGGTATGAATGACAGTCTACTTTCCTTCAGTCACTCAGTAGAATACCTAAGTGTCTGAAGAAAATACACAGAGACTCAATAGAGATGAAAAATTCTACCGCTAACTGTATGATCAGTTCCAAGTCTTCCAGGAAGTGACATTTTCAGACAAACATAAGAAAACAGTCAGATGAAGAGAAAGGTCAACAGGTATTTGAGGGAGTTTACAGGAGATAGTATAAGAGCTGCTTCTGCAGACAGATATTCTCTATGCAATTACCAATGATGGACAGCATGAGCTACAAGAAATGTCATATTCTACATTCCAGCTGAAGACATATTTTACCAAATACTTTCAAGTATACGACCCTAATGGAAGAAAAAAATCACACGCCTAAATACCAATACCAACATTTCTTCTGAGTTCTTAAGCAACAAGAACTAAGGGAAAATACAGAATAAAGTTAAGAGAATGAGAAGATTTGAACTGTGTGAGCAGCTGACACCCCCCCCAAGTCACACCCAAACCCCAACAAGCTCTCCATCCAGCATAAGAAAGAGTCAGCAACAGTTTAATGCATGTAGATATCACTACATTCAAATACTCCGAGGTAAAGAGACCTCAGAAAGGATCAATCTAAAAATATAAGATTGGAAAGAATCCCAGCATAAACACTTATACCAAAATGTGTCAAACAGTTTCCCTATGCAACTACACTCCCCTCACCCCTCCTGCTTCTAGGCAACATAAGCAAACTCTTAAAATATAGAAGATTTTGAGTAAAATTTCAAAAACCTTACCTAACAGAAAGCTGCCACTTCTTTCTAGTCACCCCAACAGCTTATTCTAAAATCTCAAGACAGAGGTTCAAGTACCATGAAACTACAGCAATAGCTACTTTAAAACAAGCAATATTATTAAAAGAATCTGATTAGACTATTTTTGCCAGCAAGAACCATAAATAGACCTAATAATTAGAATCTGAAACTAGACAAGTACAGGCTAGAAACAGGTGCAAGTTTTTTAAACAATCACTGTAATTAACTATTGCAGCTGCTTATGCAGGAACACTGTACACACTCAAAGTGTCCACAAGCTGTCTAAATGTCATTCAGAAAAGATCACAAATTATAATGCTTGATAGCCAAAACACTAACTGGAACTTAATGTGCTTTAATTACGCACGCAGTAGTGAGCCTTCTGAACTTAATAACTACTAAAGCTTCACTTGCCAAGACAATGACTTTTAACATAAGTCTCTCCTATCTGCTATTGACCCAACAGGCTCTTGAGAGACTGAATTGCAAAAAAACCAAAACAAAACAAAACTGCTTTCAAACTTGTTTGTAAGATTTAAGATCAAAAAAGGGAATCAAAATTAAAAGGGAGTCAAGAAAGGAAAACTGGCCACCAGCAACTGTTCTGTCACACTAAAAAGCACAGAACTGGGTCACCAAAGCAAAAAGGACAACCAGTTTGTTATCATTTGGATTTTCAGCAGATAGACAGACAAAAACTGTTAAAGCACATAAGTATTTGTGTAAGTCTATCATCCAGAAACAAACCCTTGTGTGGAAATTCTGAACTCTTGCCCTTTTGTCAAGCTTAATCTTCAGCCAGAGGCTACTTTCAGAGACACAGTGAAACAAAAAAATAGGCATTAATTTAAAAACTAAGTAAATAAATAAATCTTTTGAAAGTCAGTGCCTAAAAAACATTTCACATTAACTACAAAAGTTGCTTTTTCTTCCAATCTTGCAGCATACATGATTTTATAACATACATACATATTACAAACCCATCATGCTTTCCTAATATATGGAGAAAACACATTCACAACACACAAGGATACTGGATATATATCTACTGCCCCTCATTGCCCAGAAATTTACCCAAACTGCAGATTCCTTGAGTGGTTTCTTTTATACAAAGGTGACAGTAAGTGGTTAGATTTACATATGACATGAGTACTGCTCCTCAAACACAAGGAACGTGAGACAACCTTATTCAAGTCCTCTTATCCCTCTCCATCCAGTTTCAGAAGTTTTTCCTCTTGCCATCACACTTCCTTTGGACCTTCTCAATGTTCCTATTTCCTGCCTTCCTTTACTATTATTTGTACCAACTTAGGCTCTGCTAGCTTGCTTCCTTGGTCTTCCACAACAGCATGGCCACCACTCTGAACACCAGTCCTCCTCACTTTCATCGTTCAACTTCTTTGGACCACACTAGGTAGAGGAGAGAATTAACTCACTGACACAGGCACCTTCCTTTAACCACCCTCTGAATTCCATGTAAATCTCCTCCAAACACAACTTCCACTTCTGTGCAACAAATGATGCCCCTAATTGATCTCTTCTGAAGCCAAATCTTAGACCAAGAATCTGGGCCTTCAGCAACCTTCATCACTGCTCTCAAAAACGCTCACCTCTATGATGGAAGCTCACAGATCCTATTCCAGATCTGCTCCCTTGTCTAAATCAAAACCTCAGTCTGACATTTCTTTGTAGATAGCTGGGTGTCACCTTCAAGTCAAATGAAGTGTAACTTAACTTTTAATCTTCCTCCCACGTCTTTTGTTCAGCAGTGGAAACTTCTCCATTGCCCAGACCACCAGTGTCTGGGCATTCTTCCCATTTCCTAGAACTTGACTATACCTAAATTTTTCTGCTTAGTTTCCATGTATTTTAAATGCAGTCTTTCTTAACTCATACAGTTAGAAGCCCTCAGAGCTTGATTTCATTCTGTTCATCCAGCAATTCTGTTAGGAAGACAATCCACTTAACTACTTGCTTCCTTACACTGCCTTTCTGTGTTTTTTCCCTGCAAAAACTAATTCATTATATGTATTTTTCTAGGCACAACAGAAAGAAAACATGGATGCTTCTAGATGTCTGATAAGTTAAATTCACAGATTTCCATGCTGATCATTAAAGGCCACTGCTGCTTGTTACTCCTGTATCTGTCTCTACCCAGTTGTTTTCCTTTGTCGTGAAATTTAGGCAGGGCCTTTGGAAGCAGCTCTGGAATGAGGACAAGCAAAACCCTTGGGGAATATATTTAGAGAGAATTTCAAAAACACAGATTGAATGGACATTCAGAACTTGCAGAAGGGGGTGGAGAGTTGAAGCACATCCCTTATGCATGAAGAGCAAGCCCTCTGCAAAACGGAAAGCTAAAAAATTCCTTGGTATTGCTAGATACCTTTTATAAGATATTGGAACATAGCCAGAATCCTCGTAAATGATCATAAGGCAATATACCCAACAAAATACTTCATAAATAAAGTGCATAAGCATATAAGACATCTCTTGTTTTCTTTCACAATGATAATAATAAGTACAACACATATCTTCCAGTTAAAACAAAACAGTACAGATTCCACAATTAAATGTGGAACATATATAACTTCTGAAGGAGAAAAAAGACATGCTGGCAAAGGGTCATCCTTCAGGAATTATTTGCTTCCTATGTTATGAGTGTTAACATGAACAGAATTGGGAAAATTTTTTATCCTGAGAGCCTGTCAAGTGCTGTGACCATTAGCAAAGGCATTTGTTCCTGGTCTCTTTCTACAGCACACATGTGATCCCAAGCATCAACTCAAAAAAGGAGGATGATGCCAAGCTCAAGCTAATGGCTTTCTTGGGACCTGAAAGCACTGTCATAGTCGGTACAGTCAGCTGAAGTTTTACTAGTGAAGAAAGGCAGATGTTTTCTACAGACACTACATCAGTTGTATCCATATTAGCAGCCAGGCATTTGTCAGTGCTAAGAAGGGTTACTAGAGACTGCGTAAGCATTTTAAGCTTACATGAATTTTCGTAGTTTTGTAGTTACAGTATCAGCTGAAAGATTTTCAGAAGAATCAGATCAACTATTTCAGGAAGAAATATGATACTTTTTTTTAAGACTACAACGACAATGAACGCAACTTTCACTAGGGAGGAGCAAATAAAAAAATACAAAGTATACATAATGCTTTACACAAGTTTTCAACTAGATATAAGCAAATTCATTCATTTTTTAGTGTCTTTGTCATTCGAGTACGAAAATACTTTGTTAGGAAAAGCAATAGATGCAGAAAGTTCAACAATGTAGACTTTGCAACCACTGCAGCTCTATCAAACACGTCTCGTTTAGATCCCTTTTCCTCATACGATGCAAAAGAAAATACAATCAGATTTGCCTCAAGGCACTAACAAATAAGCAAAAGTAGGCATTATTTCAGAATTTTTGCTGATTAAAGAAACTTCATTTAACAGCTGCAGCTAATTAGTCCTGTGTAGAACATTAAGCCTCTGCAGAACAAGGTCTTAAATCTGATTGTCAAAGCACTTAGAATGCTAATACAGAGGAAAAAGTTTATTACTTAGGAATCAATCTTACTTCTAAAAAACAACAATGAAAAGCCTAAGTCTTACTAGAAGTTTACGAAATTTAGGATCTCTTCATGTTTTATGAAGAAACCTGAATGAGAAAAATGTTGCTACCTGCCCTGTGTAAAAGTATTTTAAATAGCTTCCTGACTCCCAGCACCATACTGACTGGAGCATCAGACCTTCCTTTCCAATTACTACCCTGATGAGACAGATTCATTTATATTTTTTTAAAAGTAGTAAAGATGGAAGAACTTTACAGGGCATAGGAGTGAAAAATACACATAGACTATACGAATAAGAAACAGAAAAAGAAGTCAGTATTGAACAAGAGAATTGAGTACGATAAAAAGCTAGAAACAAGCAAGACAGTAAGAACGAACATCTGGAAATGGAGAGTTTATTTAGATGCGGGATGTGAACAGCACCAAAAATATTAGGATAATTTTAATTTAAAACTGCAGAAGCCAACTACAAATAACAATGTCAAACCACAGAATTTTCTCCTCTACACCACTCTAGGTAGCTGGAAACACGGCTGTTGTGCAAATTTAGATATGTATATAGCAATCTATCAAGGCATTTACACTTTACCACAGTAAAATCTAAGACAGTACGGACAAACATCTTGCATGCTACACTATTTATTGATATAAAAGACAGTTTGATCAAGGCAGAGCAATACATAGCTGGTCCTGTAAAACTGAGAAAGCAATTACACAGAACCGGGTTCTCAGGCAAGAGCAGTGTGTCACCTCTGCTTTTTATTAACGGCGGCATTTTACATATAAGCACATTTATATATAGGATAAAGCAGTGCCATTAACGTTAATGGCACAGATCAGATACTGAAGCATATGCTCAAGCAGAAATGAAAAGAACAAGAGCACTTCCCACTACACAGCATCAAGCTCTTAAATATTATTTTATGTCCAGTCTACTATTACTGCCATAAACTAAGTTTCCAATAGAAAAAAAAACCAAACACACACACAAAAAAAAAAACCAACCCACCCTACAAAACAGAGACAAACCCAACAACACAAGCCAGGAAGGAAAATAACACTGATGCATTCTATGATTTGGCATATATCACAAAAGTTGCTGCAGAGTCTGAAGCATTACTGTATTTTCCATACCACTGGAAGCTCATCTTTCTCAGACATCATCATGCTGCCATCTTTACAAAGTTGTTTATTGTTCTTTATTCTATACAAAATTAAATATATACACTCATTTTTGACAATGATAAAAACAAACCTGTTTTGATGGCAGCTTTTTCCCAGGAAACCACAGCCCTACTTAAGCTGGGAAATATTAAACAGAATTCTAAAATTAGCCAGACTTAGATGGCTAATTTTAGGTTCAGAAAATAGAATCAAACACCTGAAAACCAAGATTATTACAGGTTTCTGCTACACCTTAATTCTCACCCTTTTGAGCACATGAAGAGCCACATTAAAGTTGCATGTGCAAGTGCAGAACTAACACTTCCTATGCTATTTAACATTTTAACATTCTCTGGAGTAAAAAGTTTTGGTTTTTTTTTTTAAATATTATTCTTACATAATTTTTGACCTAAAGAAAATGAATCATGGGTCCCTTTTTGTACAACACCAGCAACCATTTCAGTATATGCTCTATGGAAGCTTGCACAACAGTACTGACTTGCTACTCTCTCACCCTCTGTACTACCTACATTGCCAGAGAGTTGTGCCAAGATGGGGTGTTGGGTTCATAACCTTAGATTGGTACAGGAGTTTTAGGAGGAGATGGGGACAGAAACAAGGATGAGGTGATGACAAAGGAACTCCAATTATATGTGCATTACACACAGCGTCCTTGCTCTCCCTTCTTTCCTGATCTTTTTTGCTCCCAGAGATACAAATAGGGGGATTTTCACACATGATACTCCCAGAGGAGGAAAAAAAGTTCTGGAGGCATGCAGAAAATGTTCAGGAGTGACTGAAAGGACCCAAATAGACCCCAGAAATTGAGCAAGTTTTAAGTAGGAGCCTTAGCCAGCTGAGAAATTCCTTTTCCTTCTGCATACCCACAGAGTAAAGAAGAAAAGCAATTTCTTCACACAT
Source organism: Anarhynchus alexandrinus (assembly GCA_008711295.1). Classification (NCBI taxonomy): domain Eukaryota; kingdom Metazoa; phylum Chordata; class Aves; order Charadriiformes; family Charadriidae; genus Anarhynchus; species Anarhynchus alexandrinus. The sequence continues at coordinate 1,481,342 of VUYV01000166.1, read as the reverse complement.
CTATTGATTATAGCGTGCTCTTGTTCAGGTAGTTTAACCCAATAACAGAACATATGATATTAGTTTGATTAATAAGCAATGAAGAGTTTCCTAACATCTCACCTGAGATACAGAAACAGCAATATGTGAGAAAACATTTAAGCAAAAGAGAAACGGGATTTTACCTGTTTACCTTCACAAGATATAGCTTGAAAATCCTCCTCCAACTTACCAAAGGCTTGCTGAAATCATGATGTAAGAATGTCACAAAGAAAGCTGCCTTAATTCCTTGCAATTGGACGTGCTAAATATAAACATATTAAATACTTAATATACCAGGACAGCCTCACTCTCCACATGTGGTAGGACAGATGACACTTCTGTGGTGTTCCACATAGATACTATGAGCTTGTTCTAAAATTAAAGAACAAAAGGGGGCATACTTGAAAACAATTTGCCCAAAAAAACACACTAAACATGAATACAGGAAGAACAATAGTAGAAAGAGAGTAACTCCTGGTCTAAGGAGGTGATTGGTGACAGCCAACATGGCTTCACTAAGGGCAAACTGTGCCTGACAAATTTGGTGGCCTTCTACGACAGTGTTACAGCATTGGTGGATAAGGGGAGAGCAACAGACATCATCTACCTAGACTTGTGCAAAGTATTTTACACCATTCCACATGACAATCTGGTCTCTAATTTGGAGAGACATATATTTGACTGATGGACCACTCGGTGGATAAGGAACTGGCTGGATAGTTGCACTCAAACAGCTGCGGTAAACGGCTCCGTGTCCAAGTGGCAAGCAGTGACAACTGGTGTTCCTTGGGGGCTTGCACTGGGACTGGTCCTGTTCAACATCTTTGTTGGTGACACAGAGAGTAGGATTGAATGCACCCTCAGCACGTTTGCCAACAACACCAACCTGTGTGGAGCAGTCATAGAATCATAGAATGGTTTAGGTTGGAAAGGACCTTGAAGATCATCGAGTTCCAACCCCCCTGCCAGAGGCAGGGACACCTCCCACTAGACCAGGTTGCCCAAGGCCACGTCCAGCCTGGCCTTGAACACCTCCAGGGATGGGGCCTCAACAACCTCTCTGGGCAACCTGTTCCAGTGCCTCACCACCCTCAAAGTGAAAAACTTTTTCCTAATGTTCAATCTAAACCTGCCCTCTTCCAGTTTGAAGCCATTCCCCCTTGTCCTGTCACTACATGCCCTCGTAAAAAGTCCTTCCCCAGCTCTCCTGTAGGCCCCCTTTAGGTACTGGAAGGCCGCAATAAGATCTCCCTGGAGCCTTCTCTTCGGGCTTTCTCTTCTCTTCAGTCAACACACTGGAGGGAAGGGATTCCATCCAGAGGGACCTGGACAGGTTGGAGAGGTGAGCCTGTGCAAACCTCATGAAGTTCAACAAGGCCAAGTGCAAGGTCTTACATCTGGGTCGGGGCAATCCCAAGCACAAATACAGGCTGGGCAAAGAATGGATTGAGAACAGCCCTGAGGAGAAGGACTTGTGGGTGCCAGTTAATGAGAAGCTCAACATGAGCCAGCAATGC
>VUYV01000166.1:1460743-1479433 GCA_008711295.1 Anarhynchus alexandrinus | reverse complement strand
AAAAAAAAAAAAAAAAAACAAAAAAAAACACACCAAACCCAAACCACAAACCAAAAAAAACCCAAGCAAACCATAAAACAGACCAAGAAAGCTTTTCAAGCAATGCAGTTCACAAGCAAACACCTCTATTAGCCCACTTTTATTTTGTTAAGAACAGGTTTTATTTAGGTTAAAATAACAATCAAAAAAAATTAAACACACCAACTGTGAGCAGTAATATTCAGCTGACACTTGAAAGTGTCAAGTAAGTAACCTTAAAAACAGAGCTTGGGATGCCAGAAAGGAAAAACAGGGTGCCAAAATACATTTGCTGTATAGAACTGTGTTTGGGGATAGAGGTGTGTTTCTTTCAAGGAAAATAAGCAGCAGCAAGTACTAAAAATTATGACAATCATTTTAATAACCCAGTGATTCAAAATGGTAAGGTCGGACCTTTACATCCATAAGAGATTCCATCATTTGAGCTAATAGAGAATGACAGCCTCCCGCTATCAGTTACTATGTAGGTCAACAACAGAGCAAGAGAAAAATACCTTGTCNAAAAAAAAAAAAAAAAAAAAAAAAAAGACTCCTGCTGCAGTTTCACATTATATTTAAGCTGATTAAAACCTAGCTACTGCCAAGTGAAAGGTCCCACTCAACCCTGCACCAGCTCCAGCACTTGTCAGTGGCTGGTGAACTGATTGAGGGTTTTAACACAGTAAACTGTCTGGGGGCTCGGTAGTGGTCTTCTGAACATTTTTTGTTCTAAGGTCTTTTGCATGGAGTTAGCTCCCTGAATTAGCTGAAGGTATGATCAGATGACAACCAAAGCTAACATGGGTAAAGAAGCAGGACCAATCTTTCCTCTACAGAGGAGTCCACACAGCCTTCCCTTAACAGAGGCTGCCAGAGACAAATGTGTAAATTGGGGCTTTAAGGTGACTGGTATAACAAGAAATGAAACTAACTGTAGAGTTTGGAAGTAAACAGTCAAAGCCAACAGTAATAAGTCAAGGATCTGCTGGAAACTGAGGACTATTGAATAAAATCATGGTGAGATAAATGAGCTGACTGGACAACCCACACAACACCTAGAGCAGAGATCACCAATGCAAGCACAAGCCATGGCAGATTAATCTTTGGGAAGTTCTTCTGACAACCTCAGAGGGGACCCATCTGCAGACCCAACTTCCAGTTAGAGAGGAGATGACACCACCTTCATTCTATGCCTAAAGTAGTGAAGCCACGTGTGCACTGGTAAGAGAATATCCCTGGATGAGTAAGAGTTGCCAAGCATGAGCATGGGTCCCCTTCTAGACATCACCAGCCAGATGGTGCACAGGAACACAGCTTCTCTGGTGTTGCTGCAGTGAGTTGCTGATGGCTCGAGAATCAGTGGTTCTGTAGCAACATGTCAACTACCATGTGAATGATGCTTGTATGTCCACATAAGCTGCTGATTTATTAGGTTAAGGCTGGCTGTGTATAACTGCAGTATTAATAGTATGATCAACAATAAAAGTTGGAATATTGGTTTGTGTAATGAGGGATATAACTATATTCCTTGCATTGGTCACCATCTCTGTACAAATCATGCTTTAAGTTTCAGGGCTTTAGTTGCCCTACAAAAACAAGCTCCCTTACTTCTTATGCTGGTACTCAGGAGACCAGGCAGCAAGCCAGTCAGCCAGTGATGAGCTGAGCCAGCCGAAAAATCACCGATCATTTCAGGCCAAATCAGGTCTCCTAACTGGCCAACTGCCTAAATACTGCTGTTGGGGGAAGGATATAGGCAAGATTAACTGGCTGGGGACACAGCAGAACAGGACATGAGCTTCAAGCGTTACAGACCTGCATGTTCAGGGATGTTAAATTAGAGCCCAAGCTATAAGGAGCGTGTTTTCCGCACAGAAACTCACATGGCCATTAACCCCAGCCATTCCTACCATCACTTCCATACCCTCACTCAGCCATAGGGTTTCCTCTCCTCTAGTTTATCCCAATGATATTGCTTCCTCTGTCAGATAAGAGTCACTCCCTACCATCCTAAATTTTATTTATGCCTTATTGAGCACCATCTTGCTTCAAGTGTCTCCTCTCCCCAGTACCACTCTGATTAGTCTTTGATATCTTGCTCAGCCAATGCCCGCCTCTTCTTATGCCTCAGACAATGTCAATCCTCCACTTCGGGGAAAAAAGGTAGGAAAGCAAAATGCGCTATTTCACAGTCATCCTATCCCCTTTTATTTTGCTCCATGCACAGTTCCCATCTCTAGCTTCCAAAGACAGAAAATAATAATTCCTTCTCACCACCACCAAGGCCCTCTGCTAGCCCTGACTTACTTTCCCCCTCTAGGCTCCTGTTCCTAATCAGGTACTTATTTCCCTTTTCCCACCCCTGTACTGGAAAAATGACAATTATATTAGCTGAAGCAACCTCTTCTTCTTGATGCCTGTGTTCAAAAGGAGTACCACAGTAAGTATGGTAGCTCCCTCCTTCTGCGCCGTGAGCCTTCTCAGCAGCAAACCCATAGACTCTAATCAACTGAAGAAAAACAGCTGGAGGAAGTTTGCAATTTAAGCAGTGCCCATCATGAGAGTATGGTTTTAGTCTAAAAATTCTCAATTGTTCAAATATGAAATAAGTCGACAGCAAAAATACACATAGAGACAAAGGCTATTGCAAAGTGAAAGCAGCAAATAGCATATAATGCAGACTCAGAGATGGCAAACTTTCAGGTAAGCAGATGGTACTAGACTTCTCTGCTGTGGAAACCCTCTGGCAGGTTCTACAGAGCTCTAAGGAAGTGACTACCCTCATACAGATGTTCTGTCGACACAAGCTACCACATTTCCATAATGCTATTTTATTCACCCAGAGTTGCTTTGCACATCCCAGAAGCAACAGTGCTTTAAATATCCTACTGGAAGTTCACACTACTGCTCAGATTTATCCTCATCCTCCACCTATAACTGTTACCATATAGCTACATAGTAAATTGATGCCTGTATATCAATGCATTTAAAATCACAATTCATTACAGGGGGACAACATTACTAGGGGTATGCAGCTTAGTCCAAACAGGAACTAAAACTACAGGTCTACAGCAATTTCTTCTTGACTTGCTCCTCTCGCCACCAGGAAAACAGTTATGCACAACGCTCCTGGCTAATACAGCATCACTGCTAGTCAATTAGCCTTGCTGTGGCACAGGAGCAGCGTTTGATTAGTCTGAAAGATGCAGACCAGCTACTTTGCACCATAGGACTGGCAGGATCACACCAGTCACCAGCACTCCCTTCGCTCTATGTGGCAGCAGTTCAAAAAGTAGTCCTGCTTCACAGAAACTGGAAGAATTATGTGGCAACAATAGAAAAAAAAAATAATTTTAACTCAGTCTCAGAATACCAATAGCTTTCAAAAGGTATTTCGTGACATGTCATGAGAAAAACCCAGACAGGACAGGAGCTGCAGGCAGGCAATGTTCTGTTGTTAAACACGGTCCTTATTTCAGGTGAAAAAAAATCAAATATATATAGCACTTATACTGTGATTCAAAAGGATTTCATATAAGAGGACAGAGACTGCAGCATAGATATACTTTTAACAGTAATATTGGATTAGTTAAAATGGAAATACTCTATAGAAGTTCTTCTCCCATATAGCACCTCTGGGACTGGTTAGAAGGAAAGAACAGCAAAGCTTTTTACCTCTCTACTTGGCAAATCAGCCAAAACAGTAACTAAAGATAGAGCAATGAAATACCTGGAAATCATGATGTAGAGTCTAATCTGCACTGTTCCACAGAGCAAAACTGTATCTCATTACTCCCGAAGTTCTTTAATCTTGTCAATAAAGCAGAGGATGAAAGACAACTGTGTGACAAATTATTTAGCCTTCCAGGTGCTTTCAATAAGTTTCCACATTAAAATAATCCATCCTGCTAATAAACTGCACAATTTTGATTTGAGACACATATAATTGGGTGTTGGGTTTGTTTTTTTTTCCTTTTAAAAAAGGCCTGAAAAGCAACACTGGATCAGTAGCTCCCCACCCAAAAGAATGTAACAATGCAAGGCTCGCACTACTCAGTACATTTATGAATATGGAAAGCAGCTTTTTGCATGTCAGAAGAGAATACAGTCCCCATCATAGAATCACAGAAAAGTTCATGTGGGAAGGGACCTCTGGAGGTCATCTTGTCCAACCTCCCTGCTCAACCAGGGCCACCTAGAACCGGTTGCCCAGGACCATGTCCAGACAGCTTCTGAGTATCTTCGAGGATGTAGATACCATTACTATAAATTATGCAGTGGACTTTCCTCATATATCAGCAAACTGCAGAGAAAATGATAAGTTTCACTCTGAAAAAGACACCTTCCCAATTGTAATGTCTTCCGAAGCAAGTAAACAATATTGTTGTCGCATTAGTATAATCCAGCACCTAGTCTAAGGAATGACCGACCCATAAACAAGGTAAGGATGTTAGCATCACAACAGTAAATACAACAGAATGCAGGAAAAGTACAGAAGAGAAAATTGTGATGATTAAACTACTCTTACACATTACAATTAAGTCAGCTAAAGATGACTTGGCATTCTTCGGGAACTGCTACGCAGATCTTAGTTCATATACAACTGCAATAAAAATATTGTCAGGATACAAAAAGTGAAACAAAATACAGCAAATGAGCAATATTTCAGTAGTATATACATCTAGAACTCTAGTATAGCAGTGCATCTAGTATATACATCTAGAACTATCATGGATATTTTTCATAAGCCTATGATAAAATTAACAGATTAAACTAAAGCAATGAAATGTTGATTAACAGCTGTCAGTGCAATTTCCAGTATCAGCGAAATACTTTAACATTAAGATCTTTTACAGACTACCTACACAGCCTTTAGATATATGCAACAGATGAGCTGGACACAAACTACTCGACGTGACCAAGACAGAAAATACACAGAAGTACTGTAGCCCAGAACACACATCTAAAACAACAGAAGAGCTGTGGATATAAAATGTCTCAGCAATTTGATCTTTGAACTGTCTTCACCAATAGAATCTCAGATTTTTCAGATAGCTTTATAAACAGTAGATAGTACACACTGTGTTATCTTCCTCCGTTAATTTGCTTGGTACACATATACACCCAGCATGAAAAGCCAAATTTCTTCCTTCTCCACGACCACCATAGTCAACTTTCTGAATTCCCAGCAACAAAATGCAGCTCGTGGACAGCTGTAGTCGTATGTTTGATTCCTCTAAGATTAAATTCAAATCTGTTTCATTAGCTCGAATCATTATGGCACCTTCCCTACCTCTTTAATGAAAAAGAGTTCATTTCCCTAAAAAATATACTATCCATAATAGAACAGTAGATAATTAAGAAAGATGACTCAAACAGGATAACATTGTTGATTTGACTAATGGAAACTCTGGAACTAGGAACAACTCACAACTCTTTCCTTCACAAAAGTCCAGTGCAAGCTTGGGCTCAGCTCTACCAAAACCAAACTGTTACATTACGAAGGAATACTCTCATGGCTGTAAGCCACAAAAGGTAGGAAGAACAGCAGAATTGCTGAGACACTTAACTTCATTCAAGAGAAAAATATTGACTCAAAAAGACATAAAATCTGAAAAAAAAAAAAAAGTTGAGCTGGAATACACTGACCTCAGCTAGATTGAGAATCAAGCCACTCCAAGAATCAAAGGAGGATATTTTCCTACCTTACACCTTCCAGGCCAGCGGGGACTCATTGAGCTGGTAAGCACATTAATCCTCAGTAAATAGCCTAACTGGCTAGGCTCTCTGCATGAGCCAACAAATAATTGCTGTGTATCTCCTCCTTGAAGAACCTCTGTTTATGCTAGAAGATGCCAAACACTCACCCGTGGCAATTTTATAGAGAAAGACTCTATTTCCGAAGATTAACGCTGTGGCAAAAGATCACATCCTTGCAGACACTGTCATGTATGGAAGTTAATACTAGGGTTGGAAGTTCTTCCCAACCCTAAAGTAAAGATGCTGCAAAATCAAGCACTGACTAGGAAATGGAAGTTTAATTCCCTCCCCTATAAACATTATGTCACCTTCAGTCATCAGCATTTTGGATTCCAGACAGAAAGGTTGGAAGAAAAAAAAAAAAAAAAAGAGCATAAGCCCTGGTATTTAAGATGGCTGTCAAAGCCTAATGCAGCTTTCCTGCTTGACGATTTCTTAAAGTATACAGAGGCTTTTATTTACTTTTGCTTCTCAGAGGTTAAAGTTCAGTCATTCTTAATGGTTTAAAAGAAGACAAGGCAGTATTAGCCACCTGTCACCACTGTGTGTTTCAGGACCACACCTAGCCTTTGTGGGAGAAAGGTTGGGGCAAAGGATATCTGTGATCCCAAAACCAGCATGGCATAAAGGAAGATATGAAAAACTTCTTTGTTACACTTCCATCCAACTCCTCCTGTCCTTCCTCCCCCTCCCAGCTTTCCCATCTCCAGACAGCAGAAAAGATGGTGATGCTGTTTTAGATTTCTTCTGACTACACAACCATTGGATAGCAGTTGGATTCACAGCCCTGTTTTATTTCAATTGTTTAGCGCTGAACTGAAAACAGTAGGGTCAAATTGCTAAAAATAAGTGACGGATTCTATAGAAAGGGGAGGTAGAGCAGAAACTCAAAATAAAATATAAACCCAAAAACCGTCTGCCACAAATATTTTTGAACAGTTTGATGTAAATATAGGGCTTTCTAAATCTCAAAAGACATTCTATTTTAAGCATTACTGAACCCATCTGAAAGCTGGTGAGGCAAGGTTATGGCTGATGCAGTTTAAGGCAATTTTTTAAGGCAATTTGGAAGAACCCTCTTTACAGTCTGCACAGGCTCCAGAGTTTTTCCTTATTAATGGAAGCCAGATAGAAGAAAATGAATGTGTTAAGTATCAGATTTAAGGAATATTTTAATTTCTTTATGCTTCCACATATTTTCTAGCTACTAGAACACTAGACAATATAACAATTTGCTGTTTTCTAAAAATCCATACTATGAACCCATGAAGGTTCAAAACGAACTTGCTGGGGAACCACAGAACACCAAGTAATTATGACTTACTCAAAAATTATACACACCACTTTGGAGTTCAGGCTGGTTGTTGGTTTGTTTACTTGTTACTGTATGAAAGGAAGTTCCACAGATACTTCATTGGGTTCTTTCCTTTTAAACTCAAAAGGCACTTTAAATATTCCCACGATCACCACAAGCAAAGCAAATTCTCAAGTATGAAAAATTTTGAGTAAAATTACATACCTTAATGGACTAAATCGCAACCTTGTGCTGGGGATCGATCAGGTGACTCATGTCAGTATCTCAACCTCCCAGACCAAGTAAAGGCGGCATTTTCTTTGAAGTGCCTTAAATTCCTCCTGCAAGCGTTCCTGCAGGTTACGTTACCACTTGAAACGTCACATATTTCATTGAGCATAATGATTCAGGCCTCTTGCCAAATTGACATGAATATGTCAAGCCTCATTTTTCTTTGTAATAGCAGTAGACTGGATGATCTAGTCCCACTGTAGTGTGACGGCCAGATGCTATTCTGAGAAAATTATGTCTAAAGAGGGGAGAGGGGGTGTCAAGAAAACCACTATGCATAAACTGCAATAGCATGTCCATCTGAATAACATTAGTGCTCAAGTGATTCATAGAAACCAGAATAAACATACCAAAAAACTACAGATCTATAAAAAACTGAGCAAACCAAGGACCTGGGGTTCACATGTAGTGTTAGTAACACAATCTCCAAATTTCTGTTGTCTCACAAACACACACAGAAACAAAGTCATCATTAGGCATTTGACTTTAAGTCAATAAACTACTCCCATTGCCTACTCCGATCAGCAAGCAGCGATCAAACGTTGCAGTACCAACACAGGACCGAGTGAAATCCAGCCAGAAAAGTTCCAGCTTGTCTTCCATCACTGTGGGTTTTTTTTGTTGTTGTTCTTCACATCAAGTAATACCAAGAATGATGGGGAGATGTTTGGGGTTTTTATTTGGTTTTGGGTCATTAATTTATTTGTGGGGTTTGATGTTTGTTTTTTCTTAAAAAAATTCCTTTAGTTACCAGTACAACTTTGAGTTATTCTCAGTCATTCTGTTCAGTAATATCACTACAAGAAAAACCTGCAACAAGTTTATAACTTAATTTCTTTGTAAAAAAAAAATTTGTTTTAAAGTTTCACATGTAATATTGAAATGACAGAAGTGAAAATTGATTACCCACTTTACAAAGCAGTTTATAGATACCACATACATAGATACCCTGCTATACTTTCATAAGCATCAGTCCCTCAAGATGAGAAAATTCCCAGACAACACACAAAACTCCCCAAAAAAATTCTCAGTTGTCAGGGTGACAGTTATTGCAGTGCAGCTAAGCTCCCTTCCATCATCTGGGATGTGAATTAGTAATTAATTTCACATACAAATAAGCAAAACATTTATGCTGTATGAGCTTTTCACCACACTGATCTGGACCAACTTAACAATTATATCAGTTCGTGGATCCAGCTTGACTGGTTTAAGTACCTAAATCAGTATTTTTAACAGTTCAGATTAACAACAACTAGTTAAAATGGAGTAATGTGCTAGATACAGTAACGAAATTGAAGTTTAAAAGCTGTTTAATTCTTCGCAATATTTCTCATTTGTTTTGATTTTCCTACTTACTGGAAAATGGCTCTTTCAGAGACCCATTGATATTTAAATTGCTGTGAATTTCACTGTCTCTAGAAGGTGGAACTAGTTGCAAAAAATAGAAATTTGAATTCCTTGTATGAAACATACCCTTTATAACATCAGAACTCCGTGATGCAGGACAGCCCACTTAGCCCTCTGCAGTATTTTTTCTCCAGAGCACTGTGCATTGCAATTCAGAATTCAATATATGCGTTACTTAATAATTTGGAGAACACTAGCCACTCAAATAGAAACCAACGACAGCAGAACAGATGCCTTTAGGAAACTAAGGATGTGAGATTATGGCACTGGGAAAACAGATACATCCTTGCATTATCTGCAATCATTAAGTTTAGAATTAAACAGTCTTCACTGTTTCCAAGATAAACCTGATTAAGATGAGATTTAAAAGGTCACAAGAAACACGCTTCTTAGTCAAACTAGTTAACACTATTATTTTCTCAGGACTGAATTTTCTCTTACTCTGGGAAAAAAAAAAAAAAGGGTTGGGGTTAGAATATTATCGCTTATCCAGGAAAGCAACTCCCCTCTTCTCTAAGAGGCATCTTTCCCACTACTTTTGCAATCTGAAACAAGCCTAGAGAGTGGCAGGTGTTTTTTCAAGTTTTGTTTTTAAAGCATAGAGCAAATTTGATTTCATATAGTAATGAAAACAAGGAGAAAGTTCACAGTCTAGAAAGTCAGGTCTGGATTATGATATTTTAAATATACCACAGAAAGGATGCAAGTTTTCTGGGGCAAAAGCAAATCCCCTAACTTGCATAGGGAAAATAGTAACTTGCACTCAAAATGCAATAAATTTGTAAAAATAGTAACATATCCAGAAAAATCTGCTGAGGAAACAGCACATGCTATAAGCTATTCTTAATAGCTAACAAGCCTAAACCATGAATACAACAGAACCCACTGTATTCAGCATATGTTTATCCAGCAGACTATCCAGAGCAAGAACATGGCAGATCCAATCTTCCCCTTCCCACTAAAGGATTTAAGTGCTCTGCCACTCCCACAGATGAGATGTTTTTCTTACCCTTTGTGAGCACATTTGGTTTGATCCAATAGAAAGTAAAATGGATTAGTTTGATTTACCACTAGCGGTCACTTGCTCATAAGTGGCCTGACTGTATACTTCAGCAGTTAAAACATGTCAGCAGCTCCCAGAGAAAAATGATAACAAATTACTGAGAGGGAGAAACTACTTATGCAGCTTGCCTGTGCAAACTTCAGATGCCTTGCTGGCCTACAAACAGCGCTAAGCCTCAGCTGAGATGAATGTCATCTTGCAAAAGTCTTCCAAGTTGCTAACAGCGCACATTAAATGTGAAAATTGACGTTTCTGCATGCTGGTGTTAATAGACACAAAGGAATTTCATTTAACAGCTCTTAAGTCTTTATACCGCAAGAAAATACTTGCATCGTATGCACTCCTTTAAAGCTGTAATTTTGCTCATTTCGTACAGATCGGATTACATAATTTTAAGCCAAGTGAAAAGCTCAAATTTGCTCTCTCAAATACAATCACAGAAAATAGCTACCTGTCCATTGTAAGCCTCAATGGCAGCACTATGGCAAGGAGTTGGGGAAGCGTTTACAAAATCCTCTAGTGGTTCAAGAGATGACTAACAAGTAAGAAAGCACATAAAACATTAATGAAACTAATGCAAAATACCATATGCATAGGAATGCAGTTCATGGGTTTGCATCGTAAGAACATTTGAAAAACTGAGGGCAGCATGATGGAAGCATAAATGTGATTCAATGTCTGGGCAAATAAATCCTGTAAGTAGCAGAACTAACATAGCCCAGTGTTTCACAGGATCACAGAATCATTTATGTTAGAAAAGACCTTTAAGATCATGAGTCCAGTCGTTAACCTAGCACTGCCAAGTCCACCACTAAACCATGTCCCTGAGCACCACATCTACATGTCTATTAAATACTTCCAGGGACGGTGACTCCACCACTTCCCTGGGCAGCCTGTTCCAATGCTTGACAACCCTTTCTGTGAAGACATTTTTCCTAATACCCAATCTAAACCTCTCCTCACACAACTTGAGGCCATTTCCTCTTGTCCTATCACTTGCTACTTGGGAGAAGAGACCAACCCCCACCTCGCTACAGGTGGGGGTAATTGCAGAGAGAGATAAGGTCTCCCCTCAACCTCCTTTCCTACAGACTAATCAACCCCAGCTCCCTCAGCTGCTCCTCATACATCAGTGTCCTTTAGCTTTCTGTCCCAATGCTTCCTATCACCTCAGTAACACATCCCATTGCTATTGGCATCCCATAAAACCTGACTCTTTCCTACCATAGCACTAATTTCCAACCACCCTTCTTCAGCAACTGGTGAAGGACTGAGGGCAGGTATCGTGGCTGGTTCAGAGGTACACTCGTGCAGATTGGCGAGCAGCACACCAAGTATCACAGGTGACTTGGGCTCACAGTTGTGATTCTTCCTTCAGTCCTGTCCCTAATTAAGGTCTTTCTCTTTCACCAAGCAATGAGACACACAAGATACAGAAATGTATTTATTTTGACAGATCACCCTTTGCTGCTGATATATGTTATGGAGGAGAAAGAAGGAACACAGAACAGAACAGGGTCAGCAAGCACTACAGGTGAACATATGGCACAGCCATGTAAACTTTGCTTAGGAGACAATGCTAAAGATGCCTTTAAAGAGCAGTCTCTAGCTTAGAAAAGAAGGTTAATAAATAACCTACAGCATATCTTAACTTTTTTTTTTAATTTTAGAAACACCAGTGTACCTGCTGGGTACTCAAAAAACAAGAATGGAAGTTACCAGGGAAAGTGATCTCCTTTATTTTTTGAGAAAGCAAAAGACATCAAAAGCCTACAAATTTTATAAGCAAACATATTACAAGAACTTAGCAGTTCTCAATGCTTTTCCCCATATTCCCCCCACCCCGTGAATAAGTGTATTCACTCTCAATACAGTAAGTTAATAAAGTAAAATCTATTTGTTGAATTTGAAGATAAATACCACAAGTCATACCGATCAAATTAGAGGTAAATAACCAAATTGTAAATGCAGGTACTTTGAAAGAGTTACAACCATAGAGGACATTTAGAACCCTCAGAATTTTTATTTCAAGGTTTGGGACAATAGGGAAAAGGTACTTAATTCTTCCCTTTTCTTGGCCTTACTACCTTTATTTAGCCTGTTGAACACTTCTCTCCCCACAAACAGTTAACTTGCAACAGAACTCTGAATTTTAAAGTGACAATTTATTTACTGAATTAAGACAGATGATAGCACTCACTTGAGCCTGCAACTGGAAATGAAGGGAAAAGAACAAATCCCACAAGCTATATCCAAACACGTGCTCTCAAGTTCCCACTTTGTTAGCCTGAATAACTGCTGTGAGAAACAGCTGCCTACCCATCAGACCAGACTTTCCTCAACATTGAGAGCTGCAATAATGAAAGTGCGGGATGGTGGAATAAAAGCGCTGACCAGTTTTGGACTTTATGGGCTTCTTAGGGAAAGACATAACAAAATAAGGTGTTACAAAAATTTTTCTTCTTTGACCATATTCAGTCTCAGTTCAATTGTTATGAAAACATGTACACATACAACACATGTCGTCACCAAACTTGTAATTAGTTTTACATACATTTGTTGTAAGGAAGCAAACACCCATAACTCAGAACTAGCTCAGTAGGATCAAGATGTTTGTATTTACTACAGGAAACTGAGAGGATCAGAAGACAGGAGAACTCTTTAGTGCAATATGCCCACAACTAGCCATGCTGCTTACTATTGCCTACACTGCTACCATCATCAAGCAACCCACATTTATGCTAAAGTTCTTTTGAGATTTTAATCTACAAAACTCCGAATGAACCAAAGTACTACTGCCTCCCACCCACTAGCTGGCCGAAATCCAGCCAGCAGACTTTCTGCAGTTTTCCCACGCCTGATTGTTTTCCAGCATGTAGGCAAAGTGTAGATCATGCAGAAAACCAACAAGTTAAAGTTCTGGGGTTTTATTTTGTTGTTGTTTGGTTGGGTTTTTTTTTTTAACTGGAAAGGATAAGAACTGGAGAACACCATCTCTTGACTCCTCTCTTTCATAGCACAGGAAATACTTTGACAGCAAGATTGATAACTTGAAGAAAGCAGCACTCTACATATGATGTAGGCTGTTCAGCAGATGGGGGGGGAGGAGGGAGGACATCTAAACAGATGGTCTAGAATTTGCATTTTGTAATGCGAAGATGAAAGCATTTCTCAGCCTATAACATAATGCACTAATTTCAGCAGAACCTTAGAAATAATAGAAGAGGATACCTCTCCCACAGTCCAGTACAACTTCAAGAGAAATTCAAATTGAATTTAAGGGTATAATGTGGGGACTCCAGAAGAAACCAAGATAAATCAAACTCTCACAAATCTTCAAGTATCAGCATCTTTTCTGAAGCCTCTTCTCAAAACAGAGTCCAGAATAGAGAATGACATGTGGGCACTAAAAACTTCAACTGAGAAAAGTCTCCAGCTAAAAATGGGCAGTGCTCTTGCAATACCTTCAACAGTTGAAGGCTTACACCAGGCAGTTAAGAATTCTTTGCCCTAGACATATGAGATGTTTCTGAACCCTTACTTGGAATGCACTATTCCTGCCCTCTTCAGCTCCATAGGTGTCACCATGAGGACTTGCATCTCCTGCATGTTACATCCTAAAAACCCCTTGCTTCTGGATCAAGCATCTCAGCTTAAACTCAGTGCCCACATTTCAGAGAGACTGTGGAGTCTGCTCTGAAGACAGGCTCAATTTCATGCAACAAAAACTTGGACAGAGTGGGACTTGGGGCCCAGACACTGCAGTGGACCCTGATTTTTCAGGGGAAAAAAACAGGTTCTCTGAATCACAACAGCAAATACCCTTAATTGCACTAATGAGCTGTGCCTCAAGTTAAGGCAGAAAAGGAAGAGCAAAGAGTTTTATGAACTTTTATACTTGATGGCATGGCAGAGGATGACAGGAGATACTGATCCCACTGAGTAACAGAGATTAAATTATTTCCTCTGCCTACTTCTACTATGGCTTATTAAGTCATATAGACCAGAGAAGATAAAGGTATTCAAAAGCAGCATATTAAGCCTTTCATGTTTCTTTACAAAGAAAAAAGAATTGCAGGATTTAAAAGAAGTAGTTAAGACAAAGCTCTTCAGAATCATTTTTGTTACTTTCACCTCCTAAGAGTAGAGGCAGCAGCTGCTACTGCCATAGACACAACCATATATTCAGCAACAGAAGAAAGAGCACTTTTAGACTACTGCCATACAGCTGCTGACCCACAACTGGTCATATCAGACTGCTGAACTTATATCTTTGCATAACACAGAAGTCAATAATCCTTAGTTTCACAGAAACAAAGTCAAAGGCATGACTTGCACTGATCTATACCTACTTACACACAGAGGCCAAGGCAGGTGAAGTGGTCAGTTGTACCATCAGCACCTGCTATCAATCCGATGACATGAGGGTTGGTGGGTTTTTTTTAAGCACAGGCAGGAACTATGACTGAAGTAATACACAGGAATTTAGCAGCTGAGGATACAACTCTGCTAATTCTGAAGGACTGAATTGTTGGTGCAACAGTAGCCCATGTGCTGTTACAAAGTGGCTTTGCAGCTTTGAGCTCATAAAATTGTATTATTCACGTTATTCATTGCCTCTAAGATTAACGTACTTTTACCACAGAAATAATCTTAAATTTTTCAAGTAATATAAAGAGCAGCGGCTTGACACATCATTAAAGAAACAAGTCTACTCAATTTTCATATTACAGATAATCTTATTTAAAAAAAAAATCTGATAAATCAAGGAGATTATAGGTCATCTGCATTCTCACTCATTTACATTGGATGCCAAGAAGCCATAAGAATGTTTTGCTTTGGTTCCAAAGCTATCTTTCAGACCTGGTACTGAAGAATAAAATACCTAAGACAGCTGGAAAGTAATAGGTAGGAATAAATACCTGAAGTGTTTTTGTATGGCAGGGCAGATGCAGAAGTTTGAGAGAAATGTCAGTTATCTAAAACCGTGTAACAAATTTTGAGTGACACACAAGTTTGTTTGGCAAGATGTGTCTTCAAAACCGTGCTGCTCGCGTTCCAGAATCTCTGCAATATCCTATTTGAAATTGAGAGAAATTCATCTTTGGGAAATGAAATCGATTTTTAGAAAGCGTGTGTATGCACATATCTTCACAAGTCCTGGACTAGTCTTTTCCACTCTCCCTCTTCCCAGAGGCAAAATTTTGTGGCACACCTTTCCAACATTACTAACCAATTCCCCATGCGTCATCTTGCAAGTGCACTTGAAGAGCTTACCCATGAAGTGAACAGCTAAAACTTAGTGTTAACTTGCACTACAGCCCATCCATTTCCCAAATATAAATTGCAGTTTTATTCCAGATTTTAACCATCTTCTTACAAGAAAGTTGTTTTTCTCTGTGGATAGGCAAGGACGCTGCAATTCTTGAAAAAATACTTAAGACCACCAGGAAGGGAGTGGGGGTTTCCCCCCATTTTCTGCCTGGAAGGGGAGAGGGGAAGAGGGGCAAGAGCAGTAAAAAAAGCAGGTTAATGGCAGATGTAAAGTTAATGTCACCAAGCGGCAACCACTGTAACAATAATAATAAAAACACTCAAGAATGTCGAAGGGGGCCAGAGGAAGAGGTGGGAAAGCAATGCAAGGAATACAGAGAAGGTCCATTGTTTGTACCCCCAGCACTAAAGCATGGGCGCATGACAACCCTCCACCTACATCATTGTATTTTCCTAGAAGATAGAAATATGAATATACTCCAATAGCGTACAAAGCTCCAAATTTAAGAGGTAGGGGGAAATGAGAATTAAAATATTACAGCCTATATACCAAGGGAGCAGCATAACAATGATATGTAGTTTTTATCATTTGACAGAGGTCAATACCAGCATTCACAGAAGAAACGCTTTCCTTTAGTCACTAAATCAACACGCCTGTCACTCTGTGATCAAGTGTATACTTCATATGAATGACCTTTGACCTGATTTATTCTGAAGTCCTATAATTCTTGGAAATACAGCTTGTCAATCCATCATCACACTTGACATCTTAGACCGCATCTTCCTTTGTATTACCAGTCAGTTAATTTCTCTTGATCTTTTGTACCGTAACTCCTCAGTGCCATCCCAAAAACAACACTTACACAGTAGTTGACACTTGACTTTGCTCCTTGCTAGCAAGCTGAACAAACATATCAATCCCAAACTGAGATAGCAAGTAATCTAGAATCCACTACTAAGGACCCTATACTTTCTCAAAATACCATCTGTCAATGTCCCTGCAATCCAGGAGCAGGAACTCAGCAATGAAAATGGCAACAGGTGTTTTCCTTCATGGAAAACAGTCACCACACCAGCTCCAAGGTAACAAATAGCCTGTTGAGAGGACTATGTGGTAAATAAGCCAAAAAAGTTGGTCCAAAAGTAAAGCACATAACCTTGCTTCACAATGTGGCATTCACATAAGTGTCTTACAAGCAGGTTAAGCAGGCAGGCTTTTTTAGTAGTTAAAACATGCTTGGAGTAATCCATTAGTTTGCAGGGCTAAAATACCAATTCTTGCTCAAATAACAACTCAAAAGGCAGCCATAAAAAAAACTGTACATAACAGGGACAATTTTGGATGGGGGGCAGGGGGAGGTACACACATTCATAGCTTGTGGAGGAACCACAGGAGAGTTAACTGATGACAGGATCACCACTTTGTTTAAGAACAGATCCCAAACAAGCAAAATGCATTTAGCTACCCCAGTTATAACTTACTGCTTTTCTACACATGACAAAAATAGTACGCACTTCATTACTAAAGCTGTAGCCTCAGTAATTACACTTAAAGAGGAAACCTGAAAAGGACCCACATAAGTAGGTTAATCAAGAGCATCACTCCAGAACTATCAGTATCAACAAACTCCTTTTTCTACAGCCCATCTACTGGGCAACACAAGGTACAACAGTCACAGCTGGAGTTTTGAAAATTTCTGAACTCTTCTTTTTGTTTCATCTGTCTTGTATTTTAGAATCTGATTTTGACTGCATGTACCACAGTGACTAGGGTAGCTAAGAAATAAGATCACAAAAAAAAAAGGACAGTGAAAGATGAGAACTTCAAAGGCATGTTAGAGTGTCTAAACCTATGTTTTGTGCAACATTTAACCACACCAGCAATTAACATCATAGACAAAAGAACTCCTTATTAAATATTAAGCATCCATGCCCTTTCAGTTAAGGAGAAAGAGCTCATGATAAGTGCCCCAAGACATCCAACAGCAAAAATGCCTTAAGGAAAAATACAATAGTATTCAGGTAGTCTTTACAACTCACAACAGATGAATAAAAAGAGGCAATTATACCCTCTCCTTTTAATCTAGCACAAATAACCTTTAAATAATTCTTGTATCATGTCAATAGGATATATTTTAAACTCTTCTCCAAGGAACACAGCATAAGCAACCTTCCTTTATGTTTCACTGTATTACTAACTTGAGTATGGAAGAGCATATATGTTATCACCCATCATCATCACATTTTGCACATTTTTGACAGTGAAGAGAGATCAGTCAGCTTCACTATGCACTACGATAGCATTTAAGCAATTCAAGTATGTTAGAAGCAAACATACTGTATAACCCTCATTTAAGGTTTTTAATCTCAGTTTTGAAGGCTTCACATGACCCAGTCTTGAACATTCAGAGGCTGCACACAGCTTTAAGTGGCCCCAGAAAGCTATCAACAACATGACATTTACCCTTGTTACTCTTAAATACTATTTTATCTCCAATTTCTTTACACTGGCAAACACAATTAAGGAAACAGCCACCGGCACCTCCAATTGCCTGGAATAAGATTACAACAAGTGATTTTAAGGGCCAGAAAAGGCTATTATTCCATCAACACTAGCTCTGTGTCCTGCACGTCGTAGGCTGACAGCCTCTGGGTCACCGCGTGAAGTCTTCATCAGATCAAAGTTCTTGCTACGCTACTCAGCAACAAGCAGCTGTTTTGAGTAAACACATAAAAGCCATAGAAAAGATGCGGACGTTTTTCAGTCACTTATAGCCTCCACAAACGCCATAACTTAACCCCCTTTTTTTCCACGGCTGCCCCAGGGAACTGGCTAAGGCGAGAAAAATAAATCAGTCACTGGAGGAGAGCTCGTATTTATCCTCCCAGCCCTCGCTAGTCAGAAAGCTAAATTCACACTGGAAAAGAAAACATGGAGACACAGCTACGCTATGGCAGCTGGAGGACACAAGGATAGCGCTCAGAAGTTGATACGCGTTGGGAAGACACGAGGATGTCGGGGCGAGGAGCGACAAGCAGTACCGGGAAGGAGGACCCGTTTTAATGGATCTCTCCCGTTCCCCCGGTCCTCTGCTCCCTTCCCGGCGAGCAAGGCGCCTACCTGTGCCGGTGCTCGTCGTGCCCTTGCCCGTGGATGAGGAAGCCGCCGAGGTTTTTGCCCCCTTTGCTGGTGTCCACATGAGGAATGAGCACATCCTCCAAGCCCAGGTCAAAGCGCTTGTGCTTCGAGGAGTCGGGGAGGAAGAAGAACGCCCCGAAGCACAGGGTGATGAAGGCACTAAGAATAAGGAGCAGGATAAATTTCTCGGAGAGTCTCAAGGTAGCCCTGTGGTGCGGGAAGGCGGAGGCCCCCAGGTTGAGGGGGGGCAGCCTCCGCCCGGAGAGCGGCAGCAGGGCGGGAGTGGTCATCCTGCCGCTAGCGACCACCCCGCCGGGCACGGCTCATCCCCTCAGCCCCTGCGGAGGGCGGCGCGGGGCCGCCTCGGCTCGGCCGCCTCCCGGCCCGGCGCGGGGGCTGGGGGCGGCTTCACCATCCTCCCCGCGGGCGCCGGGCCGCGTCCCG